>JAMKQA010027627.1:0-21336 GCA_024699735.1 Posidonia australis
AAGTATAATTACTCCTAATTTTTACAATCATTCTTGATGTTTTTTAAATTTTCCTAATTTTTAAATAAATTATGAAATATTCTTATTTTTAAAAAAATATATAAAAATTTACTGATTTTATAAAATTATTATGTTAGATCTATTACTTATGTAATGAATTGAAATATTATTAGGTTAAATCTTTATTTTTTAATTACTTACAAAATAAATATGAGAATTTCTTAAATAAAAGAAAAGATTTACTCCAAGACAAAGGTTAAAAAAAGAGAGGAGAAAATGATGGCTATTATTAATGCTTCATATATATTTTTAACTTGTTGGAACTTGAAAGACAGTAAAATCACTTTTGCAAGAAAGGACTTAAAAGAAAAATAAACATCAGATAAAGCTAGACGGTAAGAGTTTTTTTTTGAAAATTTTATTATAAACCACCTTATCTTATAAACCACCGTCTCTTTTACTTAAGAAAAAAATAAGACATTGGACACAAACATTAAAGCAAAACATAAAGGGTTGGATGATAGGAGTTAAAAAAAGAAGGATAGAAATGCTGTTCAATTCATTTTTAATAAAAAAATATGATCTATTATTTTTATCATTTATTTTAATTAAGATTTTTAACTTGGTATATGTTTTATTCCTCGTAACCCGATATTTGATATTATAGCCCAAGTATATGTCTTAGCTCATACTGGATATTAGTCCGATACGATATTTGATATTTGCGCAAACACTTTCCCCATCATGCACTTGAAGATTCCAGGGAAAAAAAGGGAGAGGCGACGACGATGAACTTGGTTGGCCTTGGAGATCGGAGTCGACGATGATGCAGGGAGACGGACGACGAACGCTAGTATCGAAGAAGACGTTGGACGGCGAAGGGGGACTGATGGAAGATGCTGGACTGACGGACGGCGGACGACGCTGGAGGTTGGATGAAGGTCGGCATTGGATTGCGGGAGAAGTTTGTGAACGACGGTGCTGGACGACGACGGAGCGTTGGAGAAGCTTGAGGAGGGGAGGAAAGAAGATGGGAGAAGGCGCTGTTGGGGTGTTGGTAAACGAAGGAATCCCGTGGCTTTTAAAGCCGTGTCGTGTGTCGTGTTGCGGGGAAGGCGTGTCGGGCGATACGTGAGGATTTGAGTAAAAAAATATCAAGCATCCACCAACATCCACTAATGCGACCGACATCCACTGAAATATCGTTCGACACAAGGGACATATCTGTCAATGTCGTTTCTCTACTTTCATCCACCGATACGTAAACTGAATTCTACATTTTTGAATTCCAGTGATGTGCTAACTTCTTTGCATGTATATTTCCCAGTTCCTGCACATGAGTGGAAGTATCTGTTAACTTTAGATTAGAAGCAGAAAATTGTATGGATCTTCCTTGTTTGCAAGTGTTTATGTAATTTTTTTGATGTATTCTTTATCTATTTTCCACCTCTGTATATCATAATCTGCTAAGAAGCATTTCATTATTGTTTCCTGATATATCTGTCTCCTTTACTACATAGAGGTATGTAGTAGTAGATCCATTTTTTTGTTCTTTCTTGAAAGTGTTTTCTTTTTACTAAATGTCTTTCATTTTTTCACTACCACTATCTCCACACACCGCCATTCTTTTTCATTTTCGAATGTAAAAGTTACTCTATTCTTCTTGAAAGAGTTCTACCTTCCGTTTTCAGGTTTCCATGTGGATGACTCAGAAGTTACGTTGAATGTCTGCTTGGGAAAGCAATTTTCTGGTGGAAACTTGTTCTTTCGAGGTATTCGATGTGACAAGCATGTAAATTCTGAAACTCAACCTGAGGTATGCTTGTGCCTTAGTTGAGTGAAGTAGTTTTTGAAGCAGTAGATAATCTTGTCATCTATATTTGTCTACATCATTTGAATCGTTCCCTGGGAAAAGAGATTCTTTTTGCACTCTCTACAATGGAATATTATAGATTGTTGATGCATTGGTCAATTTTGTTGCACAATAAGATTCACCTTAAATTGTGGGTTTAATTTGCTACTTGCAACCCCAAATTATGGCTATTCATGTTCGACATTGTTTTAGCCTGCTTTTTAGCAGGATTTTGGCAAATTGAAACAATATTTGGACTGGGACGTTGGGTCCAGTTACATTATAGGTAAATATAAGTACCCTTTCTATGATGGCTATCGTTGTTTTTAGAAATGTGCTTATTCAAGTGACCGCTTAATTGATGGGAGAACATGGCTCACTTTTTGCTTACTGATTAATTGATGGATGACGTAAGCTGACATGTCCCTCATTTTTTTCAAACTCCTTCCATTGCCCACTGTAACCAAGCCTAACTGAACTATAGCAAGTTAGCAACTTATTTTTCTAAGAAATATGAGAGGAAAGCTGGGGTATTATAATCACCCCCAATTGAATACATTTGTCGGCAAAGTTCACAGTGATAACCAAGTGTTGTAGGATTGTAGGTGTAGCTCTCACTTCTTTGAGTGTATAAGTTAGTTCCTGATCTTGGCTCTAGATACCATTCATAACCACTCTTGTCCAACTGACTCATAGACTTAACAACCGGGTTTAAAACGTTTAAGTTGAAGTTGATATAATAGTTAATCCATATTTTTATTTACATCACTCACATCATTTTTTAACCAATATGGAAGTAAATCTGTGGTGTTAACACCCACCCACCAGAAGTTCATAAATGCAACCCTCTTGTGGATTTGTATGGGGAAAATCATATGGTATTTCTACTAGTATGACACATTTCCAATCCATCCATAAATGTTTTAAGAATGAGAAGAAAATAGTACTAGTCTTTCCAAGCAATATTACTTCCCACTGTACAAGTGGCCCTGAGCACTGGTTATCCTCTACTTTTGATAATTGCCCAGTGAACGGTACACATCAGCATTCTCTGAGCCTTCTTCCATTGCATTTTGTTTGTTATGATTTGAAGATTGAAATACATTAAATTTAAAAGCTTTGTACCTGCATTCTTGAGATTCAACTCATTGAGGCTTCCAGCAGATTTGTATAGTAATACTGTCCGTTGTATGAGTTTTTTTGCTTGGTATGACAAATGAAGACTGCTGTCACCAGTAATAGCAGTATTTGTGGCTGCCGGCAGCGGTCTGGGCCTCATGGCATTAAAAGAACATTTTTGGAAGCAAGCATGCATACATGCAGAATACTGCTGGGAAAGCTTTGCATTGGCAGAGAGTCTACAGTTACTTAACTGCTGGGTTTAGCATTTTTATTATCTTTCTATCTAACTGAAATTTGATGATAGACATCTTATTATCATCCCCAATATGAGAAGTCAAGAAGTACTGAAACTCAAGTAGCAAACAACTGTATATATCTTGGATTCTTCTGTCAGGGATTTCTCCTACATTGTTTAGCTTGTTTTGGTTATTTGTTCTGTGTATGCATCTGTTGGTTGGATCATTCTGGCTTTGAGGCCACCTGTCTTCACTTGTGACTTGTAATGATCTTTGAGCATTATCTTGGTCATTCATTGATAATTTTTGTGGCATTCTAGTTTTTGCTCAAGAATGGTAGGAACTAATTGATGCTTCTGTTGGCTGGGCATTTTGTGGCTTGGACCTGTCTTCACTTGTGAGTTTTGTCTTGTGATGTCTAACTGATGACTGATGATCTTTCTCTTGGATGCTCGCCAAAAAATTTTGGTGCATTCCCTGTTTTGCTCAATAATGACAAATAACTAATTGATACCTTTTTTTTGGAGAAAGGGACATATCCGTGTCTATTGTTAATTGTTGGGGGTACCATGTTAATGCTATTTTCGGATTAGTCCAAAAGAATAATATGTACAAACCATTGGATCAGGAATCTTAAGGTAAAAGAGGAAAAGAATGATAGAAAAACAAAAATGATAAAAGGATAAGGCTCCCAACTCCAACCAGGCTTCCCTACCCACATTATGCTACTTATGCTCCCAATTTATTGTTAGGCATGTACACTTGTCTACCCAATTATTAATAGGCCTATACATTTTTCTACCAAAGTTGAAGACTTCCTTACCCACCTTACTTTTTTTTTGGTTTAGAAATTTGGCAAAGGACCACCATAGATCACTAGTCTACGTGTCACAAATTTATTCTTCATACAATTAGATATTTATTATTCCACCTAATAGTAGCATCTAAATATTAATTTGTGCTAAATTTACTAAATATATATTTTCCAAGATTGGGGAACTTTGTATATTTTGCTTCGTTAGAGTAAAAACAGTGGCAAAAGGTTGTGATTGATACTGTTAATCCTTTACTTACAAAGGCTACATGTACACATCGGTATATGGATCGTTAGGTGGATCCATTTACTTTCTTAACAATATATTAATAACTACACTTTTCGTTAAAGTAGAGCATATATATTTATCATGCCTAGTTTGCTACAAAGACTTTCAAAAACCTCTACAGCCAACCCTTTGGTGAAGATAGTTACCAACTACTCTAGAGAAGGGGTGTAAGTGGTAGAGGTTGGTCCATTCATGATAGTTTTTCTTATATAATGATAGTCAACCTCGATGTGTTTGGTTTTCTTATGTAAGATTGGGTTATTGGCTATGGAGATTGTCTCCATTGAGAGTCCCAAATTAAAAAGGAGGGATGTAATCCACATTACTTCACAAACTGTTTGTGTCATGAATCTGTATTTTGCTTCAACATTGGACCTAGACACTACGTTCTGTTTGTTTCTCCAATTATCAAGTTCCCTCCAGCATAAGTATAATACTTGGATGTTGACTTCCTATCTCCATGATCATTGGTATAGCTTGAGTCAGAGTGGGCAACAATATCAAGACTTCCATGCTTTCGATACACCAAACCTTTATAGGGTGTGCCTTTAATCAAGGCCAAAACCCACAATGTCCCTCTCCAATGAACATCTCGTTGCTTATTCATAAACTGGCTAAGTAAGCTAATTGCATAGGAAATATTGAGCCTCGTGATAGTTTGGTAGATCAGTTTCCCAATCAACTTGTGGTACGGTTTGACATCTTTAAGCATTTTTGAACTGTCATCCCAAAACATTGGGTTTAGATCAATTGGAGTTTTTTCTAGTTTGTATCCTAGAAGACTGTCTTTTGAAGAAGATCTAGTGCATACTTTCTTTGTGATTAAATCATCTTGTCTTTTCCATATGCACACTTGATCCCAAGGAAATATCTAGGGTCCCAATGTCCTTAATGACAAAGTTCTTACTAAAATATTTCTTGATGTCCAAGATACATGTTGAATCATTACCTGTTATAATGATATTATCAACATACACTACAGGTATGACACATTCTTTACTGCTCTTTACACTACAGGTATACACTACAGATATCGTCAACATACACTATATGAATGATCCACTACACATTGTTGAAAGCCTATTCTTGACATAATTTTGTTGAATTTTTCGAATCATGCCTGAAGAATATTCTTATGTGAGCACACCTTAGTAATATATACTGGAGGTTGTTTTATAAGTACAATCTCACACAGATTACCATATAAGAAGGTATTTTTTTACATCTGACTGGTGAAGTTCTTAACCCAGATTGATAGAAATTGATAGTAGTACTCGTATAGAGTTCATCTTGGCCATTGGAGAGAAGGTTTCAGCATAGTTTATCTATCCCATAGGCTTGTCTAAATCCTTTGGCCACTAAATGAGCCTTGTATTCCTTTACTGTCCCATCAACTTTGTGTTTGACAGTGAAGATCCATCTACAACCAATCACAGTAGTCTCCAAAGGTCAATCAATCAATGCTCTGGTATCACGAGATAATAGAGCTTGCATTATGTTGTCCATTATTGCTTTCCAATAAGGTACCTGCATAATTTCAAGAAAGTTCATGAGAATAGACTCAGAGGCAATGGATAAGGCAAATGATTGAAAATTAAGATGTAGACGATGATAGGAAATAAAGCTAGAGATGGGATGAGTTGTGGTTGATTGACTAACTTTGCAAAGGACAATAGGAAGATCAAGTTCAATGTTGCTTAGGCCTTCACACTAGGATTGAGTATTGGTTGGTTGTTGAGTCCATGGTGGATCTTTGTGATGCCTTGTGTAAACCTATATGGGTCTAGATGAATAGATAGGAAGATCAACGAGAACAGACTTAGTAGGACTCGACTGCTCAATCAGAATAGGCAGAGGAATATATGGTGATTCTTTAGAGGAGGAAGAACCACCAAAGTAAGGAGTAGATTTAAAGAATGTGTCAACTGAAGTGAAGAGGCGCTCAATTAAGGGACTATAGCAACTGTAGCCTTTTTGTGTTCTTGAGTAACTAACAAATATACACTATAGATTGGGGTGCTCTAAGTCTTGGTCAAAACAAATACACTCAAAAGCCCTAAGGGAGAGGTGAAACAAACGATGATTAGGAGAAAGTCTTTTTACAAGAATTCCCCCAAAAAGTATAGTAGAAAGCATTCTATTGACGAGATAGGTAGTTGTGAGATTTGCACCAGACAAAAAACTTTGGGAACATTCATTTGGATTAGCAAGGTGCAGGTAACATCAAGGATCTATCTGTGTTTCCTTGTTGTGACTCCATTTTGTTGTGAGGTCTAAGGTTAAGAAGTTTAGTGAATTATTCTCCGGGAAGCACAAAAAGTGGCAATGTTAGATTGAATAAATTCAAGTACATTGTTAGTGAGAAAAACATGAGTAACTACAAAATATTGGTTTTTTATTTCAATAATTATTTTTCGACAATACCATGTCTTTTAACATATATACACAACAAACTCTGGAGAAATCATCAATAAACATAATATAATATCGATGACCATTAAGACCTAAAATATCTACATGAACAAGATCAAATGGATGCTAACTGACAAGACCAAATTGACTACGATTGGTAACATGTTGATGCTTACTTAATTCACACGATTTATACTGAAACGACTCTGAAAACATCCATGGTAGGGTGTGTTGGAGCATTTTCAAGGAAGGATAAGCAAGCAGACAGTTCCATAGCAACGAAGAGGTAGAGGTAGAGATACTAGGGAACTTCATCTCTAACCAAAAAGAAGAGACCATCACCATGTTCAAGGCTTAAATCAATCCTCTTGTGAGTCTTCATGTCTTGAAAAGTGCAATGGAAAGGGAAAAAAGTTACAGAATAGTGTAATGCTTTAGTAATGACACTGCAGATAACATGTTAATAGGAAAATTCAAGATGTAAAGACTTTGTCCAGTGAAAGTTTCGAAGTGGCTTCCACCACCTCTGCACCTCCAACTGGACATAGTTTACTGTTGACAATTCAAACATTCAAAATGAGTGACTTGGGTGAGAATGATGAGAAATGGTCTTGGGTACTTGCCATACGGCTTGAAGCACCTGTGAGTCTATGGTCTAGGAGCTATCTTTTGAAACTAGGAATGCACTAGTTCCTGGAGTGGAGACTTGTGAAGCAGTAGATTGAGATGCTTGGCCTTGTAAGAGACACTTGTATTTGTCTTGAGAGATGGTGATCGACTCGATGGTTGTGGAGGGAGTAGAGGAGTCAATTGTCGTAGCATTCTGCATTTACTTAGGTTTTCCAAACTTCTCCCAACACTTCTCAGAGACATGGTGGGTGCGGCCACTATGTCACATATCCTATTTCCATAGTTTTTGCGGTCTCTGTTAGAAGGTCAACCTTGACCATGCCTATGGCCATGACCTTTGGTAGAGCTTACCATGGCAGATTGATCCTAAACAATGGTAGGCGTGCTAGTAGATATTTGTAGGACATGGGAGAATGTGTTCTCCAAGGAAGGTATAGAGTGCCTCAAGAATTTGGCTACGTATTTGGGAGGAAATCTCTGGATCAAGGGCCAAGGGGAAGACGACTACAGTAAGTTTCTCACTGTACTCCCTCATCTTGGAGATGTCAGCCACCAATGGTTGGTACATCTCCGATTCATCTGTAAGGGCTTGTAGGGAGGGGTAGAGGTCTTGAACAGATACATTCCCTTGTTGAAAGATGAAGAGCCGCTCGTATATCTCACAAACTTGTGAGATGTTTTTTCCAATACTGTATGTACTTTTCAGTGCATCCTATATCTTCCTGTCTGGTTTCAACATCATCACTCCTCTCGAAATGTTTTCCTTCATACTGTTGACCAGCCATAAGATTACGTCACAGTCATCAGCGAACCAATCATAAAAAACAGCATCCTTTGCATCCGAGGGATCTTGGGTGATGTTTCGGATCTTACGTTGAGCACCAAGAAACATCTCAAAAGTTTGAGACCAAAGTGGATAGTTTTTTTAATTCATTTTGATGGTGGTGCCACTGAGACTGTTACGAGAGGATGAGAAGGCCATGAGACAACAGAATCAGGTCTGAGTAGGCCTGAACGGGCACAACATATGATGCTGCAGGTTTGAAATATCACAAAGTGAAGATCTGGAGACCTGTACAGGCAGCAGGCAGGCAGGAAAGGGCTGGACAGGGCTCGTACACCCATCACAGGTTCTTGGTGGTGGGCTGGTAGGCCACCGGCAGGGTTGTTGGCCCTACTGAAGGGGAAAAAAAAGGGCCTGACCAAATCAGGAAGAGGCTGATCTGACAAGAGGAGAAAAACAGCCCAGAAAAACAGGTCAGAAATGCCGGCCAGCAGCGGCAATGGCTAGGGTTTGATGAGATTTTCTACGTTATGCTCTGATACCATGTTAAGAATAAAAAAGGTGGCAAAAGGTTGTGATTGACTAGTATTAATCCTCTACTTGTAAAGGTGGCAAAAGGTGGATCCATTTACTCTTTTAACACTATATCAATAACTATATCATGCTCTATATCAAGTTTCAATTTTTGTAAATTACACCATTCTTATGGTTTCTGATCTTGCAGTTGGTCATGTGTTGTGTTAGTATTGCTAATGTGCTTTTGTCAAAGACATGAAATTAATTGAAACATCTGTATTAACAGGAAGCTTTTGACTATTCACATGTTCCTGGACAAGCTGTGCTTCATCGTGGTCGTCACCGGCATGGGGCACATGCCACGACATCTGGACACAGGATAAATTTGCTTTTGTGGTGCAGAAGGTATCTATTTCCTGACTTTTTTCTATAATGATTTAGGAAGATTGATCCTTGTCTAAATCCATTTCTGAAAGGTAATAAAACGATAGTGTCTACCCCGAGCAGTGAGCTAGAACCTGCCATATCTTTATTATGTTTGGACCTGAAATTGCAAGGACCCAGAAGAATATGGATACTGTTGTAAAAAGCATCTGTTTATAATTACTTTTCTCCAGTGGATTTTGTGGTTTTGATTGTTCATTTGTTCTAACCTGTTGGCTACGGTTCTTTATTTTATCTTTTCTAACTACAAATTTGTCTTTGTGGGGCTTTTGTAACTTCTTATTTTGCTTGTGTTTCTCCACTTGTTTCAGACATTCAGTAAAACGTTGCCTATTATTAATCAAAACATTTCTTATTTGGAAGTTGTCTCTGTGATATCTCCCTCATTTAATATTAGTAAAGTAATAGGATCCTTATATGGATCTAGTTATATCTGTTTATTAGATTACTTGTAGGTTAAGTATGGGTTCTGCCATATATAGGAGATTGTATTCCTTTGTTAGCACAATAACTGTATAATTCTCTTTTACACAACATGGCATCTAGAGTTTAGGCTGAAAACACAAACACTAACGTTAATCCACTTCTTCTTCTTCTTGCTCTTTGCCTCTTGTCATCGTTGAGCTTTGTCCAGTTGTCGATGTCAAACTCTGTAGTAGTTGCCTTTCCCACAGTTCGTTGGCCCTTGCCCCCCCTCCGATAGCCTCTCACCACCCAACTAGCCCTTTCTTTCCTGCAGTCGAGTCTCTCTCTAGTCGTCGACGCTGAACCTTGTAGTAGTTGCCTCTCTTGCAGTCCGTTGGCCCTTGCGGCCTCTCCAACAGCTTCCTACCATCTCGTCGGACCTTCCTTTCCCTTCTGATGGCTCTTGCAGCCTTCGCTATCGGTTGGGAATGAATTCTTAGGCTATTGTGCCTATTCTATGCATCACTGTATGCTCTGTGGGGACATTCTTGGTGTGTATATACCTTGTGTTGTCTTATCTGAAGCTTATTCTATGCATCGCTATATGCTCCATGTGTACATTCGTGGTGTGCATGTGTCTTTGTGATGCCTTTTCGCTGTGATTCTTGTGATTTAATGTGATCAGATCTTGTTCTGCATTTGTGTGTACACCGACTCTTGTTCTTTGGCTTATTCTTCATCCTTCAACTCTCAAGACGTGGATTCGTCATTTAGGTGGTATTTTTGTGGAGTTGAATGGTAAAAATTATCTCCTTTGGTTTAAATCCTTTCAAGCATCCCTTGGTGCACATCGAAAAATCCGATATGTTACTCTTGATCCTCCTAACATCAAAGATTCATCCTATGATGACTTGTTTGCAAATGATTGTAGGGTGATTGTCTCCTTCGTGAATGGTATGGAAGAATAAATAGCTCGTGACGTCATGATATTCAGTTCGCCAAAGAAAATTTGGAATATATTGAAGAATACTCGTGGACATGAGAAGAATATCTCTTGGGTGGTAAAGCAAATATTTACATTGCAATAAGAAGGGCAGACTGCTCCGGAGTTGTACACTTCCATCCTCTCTTTATTGGACAAGTTGGAGGTTTATCTACCCTTTGTTGTTGGCATCACTAAGATGTGAGAATACCGTGAACAACTTGCAATTGCTAAATTCATCTTCGTTCTCAAACCCAAAATCACATTTCAGATGTGAGAATCCGTGGTCAGATTCTTGGTGGTTATACTATCCCTTCATTGTCCATAATCCTTTCTCAAGTACTACGTATCTCCATTAGTGCTTTGACATCATATACAGATTAGTTTGCCTTATTCAGTGTGGGTTGTGGTGGTTGAGGCCGAAGTTAAGGACGTGATTCATGGGGAGGACATGGTGCGAGTCATGGCATCTACAAGTGTGAGCATTATGGTCGTATTAATCATGTGTCTGACAAATGCTGGGACATATTCGATAGGCCAGACTGGGTTTAACACACCATTGCTTCTTTTGCTCCTTCATCGGATCCTGCTGTTGTGACTGTGACAGTGATTATTACTCAGGAGGGATATGATTGATTGGTTCAGCCTTCTACCGCCTTTGTTACCACTCATGGTACTTTACTAAGTATTCTAACACAGTTTACATTTCTGGTGGAGGCTGGATTGTAGATTTAGATGTGCCAAAATATGGCTAGTACAAAACAATTTTTTTCTCGTTATCTTTTGTTTGTATACCATCTGTGACCATTGTTAACAGAGGCCATTCGATTGTCTCTGATTAAGGGGTGGTATCTTTCTCAGATAATTTAATCCTTTGTGATGATTTTTATATTTCAAACTTTCTTGTTAATCTTCTTTTTATTAGTGAGATTACAAAAAATCTTGAATGTGTCGTAATCTTTTCCCCCCCTTATGTTATTTTTGAGGACCTACAGATTGGGAGGTGGATTGATTTAGGTCCAGAAGGAGATGACCTGTATCATCTTTGGAGCAAGGGTTATGCAACTGGCTTTGCTTATATGTCTATCTAGTAACTTTACTTATGGCATTGTTGCTTGGGATATCTCTCTATAGATCGATTGAAGAGTGTCTTGTCGATTTCGTCTTCTTGTAGTTCTTTTTATTGTGAGTTGTGTCAACTCGGGAAACACACATGTTCATCTTTTCCATCAATAGTAAAAACAAAGTGATGTTACGTGAGAGTTTGTTCATTCATACGTATAGGGATTGTGTCATGTTGCATCTGTGCTTGGGTTTTGTTATTTTGTTATTTTTGTTGATGACTTTTCTTGGATGACTTGGGTTTTGTCTTATCAAAGATAGAACTTAAGTTTTGGATGTTATAAATTTTTTTCCCAATGAAATAAAAACTCAATTTTCTAAATCATTACGCATTTTTCATATTGATAACGTTCTTGAATACGTGCAGTGTGATGTCTCTCTAATGTGTGAATTTTAAAGGGTTATCTACCAAATTTCTTGTCCTTGGACATCTCAATAGAATGGTGGTGTTGAATGCAAATTTCGCCATCTGATGGATGTCACTCTTACTCTTATGATGTAGATTAAAGTATAAAATTTCTGTGGGTTGATGCAGTCCTCATCGCTTGTCATCTTGTCAACAGAATGTCTTCCTTTGTTTATGGTCAGGTTCTTTATTGTTTTTTATTCTCTTAGAAACCGTTGTTTCCTCTTTCTCCTAGAGTTTTGGCTGTTTGTGTTTTGTCTGGAACTTTCATCCTAATTTTGACAAACTTTCACCACATTCCATTTGAGAAATGTTTGTTGTGTATTCCCACACCCAAAAAGGTATCGTTGTTTTGATCCAGTGAGTTGGAAATACTGTCTTTGTGGATGTCACATTCTTTAACGATACTCCTTTTTCTCCTATGTTTTCTTTGAGGATACTGATTTGTCAGTTCCTTTGCCTTTGGTTACATCCTTTGATGAACAGGTTGGTACGTCTTTCTCAGTTGTTCCTTTTGACAAGTGACTACAGGTTTACACTAGACAAAGGCGATGTATATAGGTTCAAACACTATTGCCCAATCAATCGTCTTTAGACGTAGGTTGAAATACTTCTTCTTCTGTTGTTGCTTTTTACCTTGATATTCCTACTGCCCAAAGGAAGGATACTCGTTCTGCTACTCATCCTTTGTCTCATTCTTTCTCGTATGATAAACTTTACTCTATGTATCAAACATTTGCTTTGTTGTTGCCTTTTGTTTTTGTATCTAGGAATCACTAGGAGGCAATCCGTGTACCCGAATGGAGATAGGTAATGGATGAGGAGATGTTAGTCTTGTAGTCTCGTGAGATGTGGGACCTTGTTGTTGGACCTCATGATGCAGAGATAGCGAGTTGTAGATGAGTGCTTATTGTCAAGTATAAACCTTATGGTATTATTGATAGATACAAGGTTTGTCTTGTTGTATATAGGTTTACACAGTCTTATGGGGTTGATTACTTTGTGACTTTCTCTCTTATTACTCACCTCTATACCTTTAGAATCTTTCTTTCTTTGGTAGTAAATCAAAGATGGCTTTCACATCAACTAGATGTGAAAAATACTTTTCTTTATGGTGATTTGGAAGAACATGTATATATGGAGTAAACTCTAAGGTATGTTGTTCGGGGAGAGACTTCAGTTTGCAAATTGAAGCATGTCATATATGGTCTTAAGCAAAGTTCACATGCATGGTTCACAAAATTCAACAAAGTTATTAAGCAAGTTGGGTTTCAAGAAGTGTAATGTAGATCACTTAGTATTTGTGCAAAAGATACCAAGGGAATGTGTGATTCTAGTTGTTTGTGTTGATGATATCTCACTAATTGGAAGTGACGGTGTAGGAATTAAAGGGAATAGAACATTCCCAAAAAAACATTTTATCACTAAAGACTTGGGTCGTCCTTAATATTTCTTAGGAATTTAGATTACTTATGTAACAGACGGGAATAATGTTATTTTAGAGGAAATATGTACTTGATTTGTTGTAAGAAACAGGGTTACTAGGTTGCAAACCTTAAAATGCTTCTATGAATCCTATTCTTGATCTTTGGGATGAGTCATTTAAATTATTTGAAGACATAGGGAGGTGCAATTGATTGATTGGGAAGTTGATATATTTTACCGTGACACGATTAGATCACTTTTGTAGTTGGGTTAATCAGTTAGTTTATGTATCAACCAACATTGGTTCATTGGAAAGCTTTCTTGCACATATTGGCCTACTTGAAAGGTAATCTAGGTAGAGGCGTGCTCTATAGGTGTAATGGACATACAAAAGTTGTTGGATACTTAGATTTAGGTTATGCTGAGGACAAAAGAGATAGGAAGTCCTTATGTTGAGGATACTCATATTCAGGTTACGCAGTTCTCAGTGGACAGAACACAACTCCTTAAACACATTTTCTTCTAATCAACTTGCGAATGTGTTTACCAAAACAGTGTCCTCTAGTCACTACTAGTCTTTGTGTAACAAGCTGAGCATGAATGATTTGTATACTCTCAACTTGAGGGTTAGTGTTAAACTAATAGGATCATTATATGGATTTGGTTATTATTCATTTATTGGATTACTTGTAGTTAAGTATGGGTTTTCTTATGTATAGGAGATTGTATTTCTTTATTAACACAATAACTTCATAATTCTCTTTTACTCAACAAATAATATTTCTTGGTGTCCCACTCTTGACTTAAAGAAAGCCCTTTTTCCCTATTACAATCATTGGGCAATTGTAGTGCGAATTGTTCTTTTTAAATTGTATCAAATGCCTTCCTAGGGTTTTACCTTGAGCTTGGGTTGGGTTCAAATTTATGAAGAAAAAAGGAAGGGAACACAACATCACTGTTTCCTTGTTGGTATACTAAATACAATTAAATGTAATGAATTTAAAGTTTGTTTTTCTGATGTCAAAGAGGTATTAGCTTTGATGGAACTTGTGTCTGTATCGTCATAGGTTTGCATTTATGGACTGAACTCTATCTACATTCATGATGGTGAATGAGTAGTTCATTGTATATGTTGATTTTTTTGTGCAGTTTCGATTTTGGCCATTAAAGATTTAAAATATGAAAACCAGAATAATTGTACTTCTAAGTCCCATGACAACATTGGGGATTAGTAGGGCTGTGACTAGGTAAAACATATTCATGCAGAAGTCATCATACAGAAGTTATCATTAATTAAAACTTGAATATGTTATCATACAGAAGTACACTTCGAAAACATGTGGATTGTGTATTGAAAATAATGCTAACTTCAACAAATTTTCCTTTTTAATATGTGAGGCATTTGGTGAGAGCCCTCAACCACCAATGGCCACACCGAAGTTTGAACTCATGCCTGGGTGATGAAAATTGGGAATAAACCCGAATAAGGCATACCTCAGTGGGGTTTATTTTCCTTTTCATCCCTTGTATGAGGTTTGAACTCTGGTTAGGATCGTTGATTGTGGAAGGCTCCAACCACTTGTTGTGCCCAATAAAAAAGGATTTCTTGTGAATATACCTTTTATTGGTAACAGATACGCTATCACTGATTCAGGTGACTAAAATCGTTCCAATGCTTTGTATATAAAGACTCTTGGAACATTTTTATTTATTTATTAATGTATTAGACTTTCTAGACTAGTACCTTGCTATTGTATCATATATTGTTCTCTCTTTCTTGAAGGTGTAGTTGTGGTGTACCATGTTCACCTGAAAGAAAGGGGAACAGGTGTTTATGGCTCATCTGATTTCTTTTTAAAACCACTACTGGCTGTATTGTCACATTTGACATTTCTTGTTCAATTTCAGATATTGTTTTTTTGAGCAAAAAAATCTATATTGTTTCTATCACATTCGTGTTCATTTTTATGGCGATCAATCTGGAGTGCAAACTCTTTCATCACCTCAGTGTGGTAAAGTCGTTCCAATCATCCAGTCTTGTGCTAGGGGCTTTCCATGGTGCCTTTTCTTGATTTGAATTCAGTAGTCTGGTAGATCAACAGAAATGAAACTGAGTCCTTCAATCATTTTCTCTCAGCAGCTGCTTCCACTGCATTTTTCCCTTTTGATTTTTTCCCAGCTTTGATCATATTAAATCAATTTAAAAAGTTTCAAATGTCAAATAGGACATCATCCATAGCTTATTCTCACTTTCATTTCTAGGTGAGAATTTAGATGGTTTTGTCGGACATCTATATAACACCACTTGAGTTTCAGGGGGAACACGGTTATTTTTCTCTTTGTGGTAAGTGCTTCATATTTTTGTTGACCACGTGCTAACAGGTATGTAGTAAAGGTACTTGGAGGACCATGTGGTTAACTTTAAACTTATTGTCTAAATACACAAAATTTGAAAATATTACTGCAAAATTAGTATGTAACTATGACATTTAATCAGGTTGTCTGCTGATTTATGATAGTTCAGTATTTCCCTTCCACTTTCCAAAATGAGTATGGAAAAACATTATGTTGGTTACTTAAAACATGTGTAGATTAGCAACAGATACACTAATACCACTGGCTTTGCCAAAATACAGTTCTGTTTTCAGAGAGATGAAGAAGTATCAGAAGGATTTTTCGAGCTGGTGTGGAGAATGCCAACGTGAGAAGAAGGAAAGGCAACGTCTTTCTGTTGCTGCAGCCAAACTGGTAAACATGTACATCAACCTACTATAATTTTCTAGTGCACCGTAAGTATGCTTGTTGGAAAGGTATTCATTCCCGTGACCAAGCATGCATTGTTTCGTCTACCTGCAGGCATTTCTTAGGACAGAGGGAGAATCCAAGGCCTAGGTTATTACTATCTTACATGGGTGTTGTATATTAATAGGTCCACCCTAATGCAGAAAATAGTGCCGCTGATCCGAGTCTCTTTTTGCACTTGCCAACACTCTACTCCATTTGAAGATGGACCTCGGAAAAGAATATGTAGATGCAAGATTTATAACTTGTGGCGTCTTCTCTCCCATTAAATTGCTTGTGATTGTGACATGGAAATATTTAATGTTATACAATATCTTTTTTCCTTTTTTTTCAAAGCGTTGTCTACATGTTGATTAAAAAAATGATTTGGTGTGCCTATAGTTCACCTTGTATTTTTTCACCAGCAAAGATATGAAAATATGGAGAGGAAACTCACAAGGTACCTTAGTGTTTACTTTTGGGGTTTGCTGGACCTAAAATTGTCAAGCAACAATTTTAAAATCGTTATCAACTATGATGGTGTTGTTGGTAAGAAGTGGGATGTACACTCCTTTTGGGTTCGAATTTTGTGAATCTTGGGAGGAAAAAATATTAGGTAGGGTAGTTTCTACTATCGTTTGTAATTTATTTTTTTTTTAAAATTGTTGGGCTACATATAGTTTATCTATTATCGTGTAATTCATATCAGAGTTGCGTTAGTACGTGTTGTCTATTGGGAACTTTATTGAAAACAAAAATCTTTGTCATACACAGGTTTAGACTTGTACGTTTTGGATGATGTGGAACATGGCATTGAATTTCTGGTTTATTTAATTTGAGATCAGATGAGTAGTCGACTTGGGAAAGATCTAATTCACTTGCATAGAAGTGCAGAAGAATTGTAGGAGGCAAAGGGAATTGGTCGGTGAACTCTTTTCTGGTAAGCTCTTTTCTAAATTTGTTGCATCAGTAATCAACTATCCTAACACAGTTGGTCAGAGATAGGAGGTCACGTTGTTTCGTTGAATCTCACGAAAGAAAAATTATTGCATTAGTCCTGAGAGAATGAGGGTATAAAGAACAAAGATGATTGCAGTGGTCTGGGGTTTTTTTTTTGAAAATTTCCTTCCATCTTCATGAACTAACAAATACTTAAGTTTTGTCACTACTAATGCTGTGTCATCATTTCCAACAAGCTTATTAAGCTGATTATAGTCCAAATACAATATAGATGTAAAGGGAGATAGGTTAGACTTTAGTAACCATCGCCATCAAACAGTCTTTTAATTACGTTATCTTTCATGCTAGTAATTAATAACATGACTCTCTCTATACATTAGTTTTTTTTGGAAATGGTTAAATTAAATTTCAGTGGGCCAACAGTAAAAGTATCATAATGTTAGAATTATACAAAACTTGGAACAAAAAGTTCTAGATAGAAATGGATCAATTTTTGAATCCAATTTAAGAAAGACCATAGAAAGATTCTTGTAGAAATAGTACTATTGAGATACAACAGAACTTCAAGTCTCAAAGTCTTCAATGTTATTTTGAAAATTTTCTGAATCTACTCTAGGAAACACAGCTTCCGGATTGCTTTTGGAGGATGAAGGAATAGAAGTAGGTTGTTCCACCATCTGTGAAGCCATAGTAGTAGTATCTTGAAGCAACTCTTCCTTTTCAAAGACTGAAACAAGCGTTTCTACCCAAGAATTCATTAGTGAAATAATATCATGAATGACAAGAGTATAGGATCTGTTAGTGTTACGAAAAATCCTATTATTCCTTTCTTTCCAGATCAACTAAAGAATGATTTGAAGTAAAATTGTCCAACCATATAAAGTTAAATCTAATTTGAGACGAGGTAAAGAATGGAATAAGTCCGTAACTCGAAAAAAATCTGGATATAAGTTAGCTGCCAAGAAAAAACTCCAGACATGCCTAATATATATGCAATTTAGAAAAAGATGATTATTGTTTTCAATATGTGCAGAGCAAAAAATACATAGGGAAGGGCCTTTCCAACCTCTTTTAATCAGATTTTCCTTTGTCAAATTTTTATTTTTAATAACTAATCAAGAGAATAACTTGACTTTCAATGGGGTATTACTTTTCCAGATGCATCTATAAAAAGAATTACGAACACCTCCATCATTTAACAGACAATAGTCAGCCTTCACCATATATTTTTAATCCTTGGAAGGTGACCAAATCAAGATATCCTCTCTGGCAACAAGATTCAGAGATTGCAGTATGTTATCAAAGAGTTCTAACTGTGATTGCAGTAACATAGGATCACATAGAGAGAAATTGGACATATCAAACAGTCTATTAAAATCAGATCTAAAAAGGTCCAAACTCCAGCCCTCACTCTATACATTAGTGATCAACATCATTAAACAAATGCTATCATCAACAGCAAAGAAACCACTTGGGGTTGTCGGAAATGAAGGTGGAAAGTGGCAACTTGAGAATGTTGTTAGGGCCGTAAGTAGATAAAGGTAGACCTGTTAATTCGATCCGTCCTAATCCGTTAGGAACAGGTAAGGATAGAGATTTTATCAATCCGTTCATCCGTTAATCTATTACCCGCTTCATCATTTTCTTAGTGGATAAGGATAAAGGTGTACTATTTAGGGTCATCCGTTAATTCTTTAATCCATAAGTATAACTATTATTACACACACACACACACACACACACATAAAGTTAAACCACACCCTAAAAATAAAAAATCTTTATTCCTTACAGCTAATCCTAAATCATACTATCATACATCCTTAATCTCTATTCCTAATCTAATGGCCAATTCAACAAAAAAGTAGAAAACATTATTAACTAATGATTACTGATCCATCTGCTTAGTTTTTGTACATAATCTTATACATGTAAAAAAGTTGATGGAAGTAAGTTTCTTTCTTTTTTGGTTGGATTGTGGAATATTTAACATACTATAGCAAGTTAGTAGATTTCAGATATAACCTAAAACAAATAATGTGTGATCAAATATACTTTATCATTACAACAGAATTTGATGATCCGTTAATCTGCACCGTTACTTACTAACCAAAAGGGTAGTGGATAGTGTAGTGATTAAATTTTTTTAGAATGGATATTGATCCGACCCGTCATCTGCTAATAAGGGATGAGTAAAGATAAAGATCAATCCTATATTTGATCCGACCCGACTAACCGTCTTAGATGTTGTTTTATAATTATTTTCCATACATGATGGATGCTTAATTGCTTATGCTTTATCTTACAGATGCATGATTCAGTTCAATAATTATCTAAACAACGTCGGTGGATTTGCCACAACAAACAATGACAGCCACTGATCTACTCGCCTTACTAGGATCTGAAGACCTGTATTGATCATTACCCAATTTTCAGCCGTCCACCATCACTACAAGGGGTGACGGATTGAATCGACATTTGCATTTTGTCTCAACTTTTTATTGAGCCTGACTAGCCATTTGCGGACTTCTTCATTTGATTAATATCATTAGTGGTAGGAGAAGGCATCTTTGAGATTCTGTTCTCACTGGTTGGATGACACATTCCGAACAATCTGGCAGAGTCTCCAATGTAAGAGAAGTGTCTTTTAGAAAAACCAACATCCGTATTAGATATGCTCTAATTGGTTAACTCTAGTCAATCGATTATTTAATATAGAAACATAGGCTATATTTTCATTTCGAAAGTCTTGTCATTTGTGAGAGTGCTTCTGCTTAAGTCTAACAGATGGAAGCGG
This sequence comes from Posidonia australis, assembly GCA_024699735.1. Classification (NCBI taxonomy): domain Eukaryota; kingdom Viridiplantae; phylum Streptophyta; class Magnoliopsida; order Alismatales; family Posidoniaceae; genus Posidonia; species Posidonia australis. The sequence continues at coordinate 19,975 of JAMKQA010027627.1, forward strand.
TAGGGAGCTGAAGTTTTAGAAGTTGCCCCATTTCACCATACCAAAGAAACTACTGTAACTGCCAAGTTTAGGTGAGACCGACACACATATCAAAGAGTCCCAAATTGTAGTTTTTTTTGTTTTAATTTCATATCAGTGTGACAGTGTTTGCTTGTAATCATGGAATCGTATGTAAACATTTGACTCAGATCACGGCAATTTGTTTCTTGAGAATGCAACTAATACTTTTGAAACTGGGTTACTGATGTAGGTGGAAAATCTTGTAGTACACTTGCAAATGGTGAGACTAGACGAGTTGGGAGAGAGTTCATGAGGGAGAACCGATACTCTGATTTTTACTGGATTGTTTTATGTCAGGGAACATTTCCAGGTGGTCCAACATCTAGGATCATTTTACAGGTCAAGAAGAAGGAAGTCGTCAGGTTTATGTTAACACTCAGTAATTTATAAATATGCAAAACCAAAATTTATAAACTTCTCTTTTGGAAACGAAAATCATAGAAAAGTTTTTTTGTAAATGGTAATTGATATATATTACATTCAAACACTTGATTAGGAGAAATTACCACCAAGTGATGTAATATATATGATGTCTGTGGGAGTCGAACTTCCGACATCTCGTACAACCACAAAGAGACTTCACTACTAGACCAAGTAACTGTAGACAAAATCATAGACAAGTTGATCAGTGTTTTTGAACAAACTCTAGATGAAAGACTATCTTAGAACTACTTATTGTGAAAAAATTACGTTTTAGATGGGAAATCTAAAATAAATGGAACTACCGGTGGATTATCAATTTACCCTAAAAGTGAAACTAAAGGTATGCATTTCGAAAATGCTTCTAATCCTAAAGCAGCAATATCATAGCGCCCATCTCTCACTTGCAACACTTATCTCTCATTTCTTACATGGGAAATCTTAAAAATCATTAAAAAAAATCAACGTTATTTCCAATCTAGATAAATAAATAAAGATTGCAAAACGAAATCACCTAATAAGATCGTACTATCTATTTAAAATCACAAGAAGATTTAAAAAAATAATAATAACAAACAGGGACATTTTTTATGTAGGTGCCTACATATAAGGAGTATGTTGGTAATTTTTTATTTTTCATAAAGACATAAAAAAAAAGAAATAACCGTATAGATATACTTATTAGATATCTATAAATACATAGTGAAATTTTCATTTAAATCAAACAACCATTAACCTCTAATCTAAAGGTCTTAAATTTCAACATATTTTGTCAAATTTTAACCCTTAAATTTTAGATTAAAATTTAACGGTGAATATAATTCAGAATAGGATGAAACCTTAACACATATTAGATTATATTATAGATTAACTAATTAACTA
>JAMKQA010027628.1:0-29668 GCA_024699735.1 Posidonia australis
AGACTTGTCCTTATTGTTTTGCATGATTTTTCATGTATATGGTTTTCCTTGTCTTCCATAATAGACTAGGTGGCGACTCCTGCATTTTGCATTTTGTTTTGTTTTTCGACGTGATTTTGCCGACCGTTTCGCATTCTTTTTGCGATTCTCCTCGCTAGCATGGTTACAGATTGGTTGGCGCAGTAGTCCGCTTTGATCAACTATGTTCGGGGGAGAGTTTATTTCAGGTCTCCTGAGGATAACTCTTTCTTTATGCAAGGTGGGTGTTAGGGTGAGCTTAAGCTTTTCATTTCAGTTATGAAGGCTTATAAGTCTTTGGTCAGGGGTTGCGTGGGGTATCTAGCTAGTATAGTTACCTCCACTTCTCCTGAGTTAGGTGTTCACAACATCTCTGTGGTGTGTGAATATCTCAACATTTTCCCTAACGATTTGCCTGGTATGCCACCTCATAAGGAAGTAGAGTTCTCGATCAATCTGATCCTCGGTTCTGGTGTTGTGTTGAAGCCTTCTTATCACATGGCTCCAACAAAATTGCGAGAGCTCAAGACTCAGTTGTAGAAGTTGCTGGACAAGGGGTTTATTAGGCTGAGTGTGTCTCTAGGGAGAGCGCCTGTCTTGTTCGTTAGCAAGAAGGATGGTTTGCTCCGACTATGTATAGGCTATTGGATGCTAAACCAGATCACGGTGAAGAACAAGTATCCCTTGCCCCACATTGATGACCTGTTCGAGCAATTGCAGTCTACCTCCATGTTCTCGAGGACTGATTTGAGGTCAGGGTATCACCATTTGAGGATACGAGACTCAGATATTCAGAAGACTGCTTTCCGGACGTGGTACGCGCATATTACGAGTTCACGGTCATGCCTTTCGGCTTGACCAATGCACCAGCTGCGTTTATGGATCTAATGAATACAATTTTTAGCCCTTTTCTGGACTAGTTTGTTGTGGTTTTTGTTGATGACATGCTGGTCTACTTCACAGATGTTGAGACTCACGCCTTGCACTTGAGGGTAGTTTTGGATACTCTGTGGCATCATCAACTGTACGCCAAATTCTCCAAGAGTAAGTTATGGCTGAGTGAAGTCATGTTCCTTGGCCATTTGATTTTTGGAGAAAGCATCAAAGTGGATCCTGCCAAAGTTGAGACGGTGAGTAATTGGGAGCGACCAAGGACTGTGACGGAGATCAGGAGTTTCTTGGGTGTAGTGGGCTATTATAGGAGGCTTATCAGTGATTTCTCCTCCATAGCCGCACCTCTGACAAAGTTGACCAGGAAGGGAGTTCCTTGTTGCTGGGACTAGAATTGTGAGGCAAGTTTCCAAGAGTTGAAGTCTTGTCTAGTTTCTACCCCTATGTTGACTTTGCCTTCTGCTAACGGTTGCTTCATTGTGTATAGTGATGCTCGAGGTGTTGGGTTAGGGTGTGTTTTGATGCAGCATGACAATGTTATCGCTTATGCTTCGTGCCAGCTGAAGGATCATGAGAAGAACTACCTGACCCAAGATTTGGACATGGCTGTCGTAGTGTTCGCTCTCAGGCTCTGGTGACATTATCTCTATGGAGAGCAGTTTAAGGTCTTCACCGACCATCAGAGCTTGAAGCATATCTTCACATAGAGAGACCTCAACCTCAGGCAGCGTCATTGGGTGGAGTATATGATGGACTATGATTTCAACCTGTCCTACCATCTCGGCACAGCCAACGTAGTCGTCGATGCCCTAAGTCGGCGTACGCACATGATGACAAGCCTGATGGTCAAGGAGTCGACCATGTTGGAGGATCTGGTGAGCTGCAGGCCAAAGTGGCAAGCTCGAGGAAAGGTTGGTGCCTGGGTGGCCAACCTGTCTATCTACCTCAAGCTATTAGAGTTTATTCAGTGGAGTATATGAAGGACTATGATTTCAACCTGTCCTACCATTTTGGCACAGCCAACGTAGTTGTCGATGCCCTAAGTCGGCATACACACATGATGGCAAGCCTGATGGTCAAGGAGTCGACCATGTTGGAGGATCTGGTGAGCTGCAGGCCGAAGTGGCAAGCTCGAGGAAAGGTTGGTGCGTGGGTGGCCAACCTGTCAATCTGCCTCAAGCTATTAGAGTTTATTGTAGCATGTCAACAACTGGATCCGTTTATTCAGGCTGTGTTTGAGAAGCTGGGGGCTAGTGGAGAGCCTCATTTCTCTATTGGGGCATATGGAGAGCTGAGGTATGATATGCGTCTGTATGTGCCCCAACATAAGGAGGCCAAGCAGAGGTTGTTGAATGAAGCACACCAAACTCGGTACACTATTCACCCTAGGAGTACGAAGATGTACTGAGACTTGAAGTGGAATTTTTGGTGGCTTGGCATGAAGAGTGATGTTGCCAACCATGTGGCGAGGTGTACTACCTGCCAATTGGTCAAGGCAGAGCACTAGAGACCTAAAGGAACCTTGTAGCCGTTGGATATTCCTGTGTGGAATTGGGAGCACATCTCGATGGACTTCATGACTGGTTTGCCACGGGCTCAGAGGAAGAACGACACTGTGTTGGTGATCGTGGATCGACTGACCAAGTCTGCTCACTTCCTAGCCATTCGAGTGAAGCTTCTGATGCACCGCCTGGTGGAGTTGTATGTATCTGAGGTGGTAAGGCTGCATGGTGTTCCGGTGTCCATCGTGTCAGATAGAGACACGAGGTTTAACTCAAGGTTATGGAGAACTCTGCAGGAGGCCTTTGGCACTGTACTCAACTATGGCATAGTATTTCATCCTCAGTCAGATAGTCAGACAGAGAGGACTATCTAGACACTGGAGGATATGCTTAGAGCATGTGCCTTAGACGTTCAAGGGAGTTGGGAGGACGATTTGTCATTGATTGAGTTGGCCTACAACAATAGTTATCACTCGAGCATCGGGATGGCATCGTACGAAACTTTGTACAGTAGGCCATGCAGATCGCTGGTTTGCTGGAGTGAGGTGGGCCAGTGTCAGTTGATTGGTCCTAAGCTTGTGTAGTTGTATGCGGACAAGGTAGATTTGATCCATAGCAGGCTGTTGGCTACACAAAGTCGGCAGAAGAGCTACGTCGACAGGAGGTAGAGACTGTCGGAATTTTTGGTGGGAGACTATGTGTTCCTGAAGGTGTCGCCGACCAAGAGTGTCATGAGGTTCGGGAAGCGTGGCAAGCTGAGTCCTCACTATATTTTCCCGTACCAGATCACCCAGAGGAACGGTGAGGTTGCTTATCGGTTGGATCTACCATCAGTGATGTCGTCCATGCACAATGTGTTCCATGTCTCCATGCTAAGGAAGTGCTTGGCTGACGTTTCTCATGTGATCCCAGTTCAGCCAGAAGGGCTCCAGGAAGATCTGTCCTTTGCAGAGGATGCTGTCGAGATTGTTGACCGCAAGGAGCAAGTGCTGCGGAATAAGGTGATTCCGCTGGTCTTGGTGCGGTGGTGGCATCATGGAGCTGAGGAGGCCACGTGGGAGCTTGAGGAAGCCATCCTAGCCCAGTACCCGTATCTTTTCGTCTAGTGATTTCGAAGGCAAAATTTTCTTTTAAGGTGGTTAGGATGTAACACCCGTAAAATTCATTTTGTAATCATTTACATTTTATCAATTTATTCTTGGACGGGTGTTACTATTCTGAGGCCCGTTGTGCTGTTTTGTGCTTCTGAGCTTGGGCACTGTGGGTCGGCTTCTATTTGCATGTCCCGGTGCATGGTTTGGCACTATACATTGTGGCACAATGCATGTGGGGCCCAGGTGTGGGGTCCACATGGCGCTTGCATTTGTGGGCCGTTGGTTGTGGCTGGTGGTTGGGTAGAGTGGCTGGTGTGCTTGTGCGGGGTGCCGGTGGTTGGGACGTGCAGGTGAAAATGCTCCCAACTACTATGTGTGCAGGCTTTATAGGCTGCCCGCACCGCACTCCTCCGCCGCTCGTCACCGTCTTCTCCTTCTTTCTTCTTCGTTTTCTCCTCCTCCTCTGGTGTGCATCTCTTCTTCCCCACCTTCCCTTTCCTTCCTCCCCACTCCTCCTTCTCCACCACCCTTTCTCTTCCCCCCATCCTCCCTTGTCTCCCCTGTTTTCTTCTGTTCGAGCGTCGACAGAGAGAAAGAGAGAGAGAGAGAGGGAGAGAAGCAAAGGCACGGTGGTGGCTCGTTGCAACTTGGGAAGCTCCGTAGCGACGTCGCAGAGGTCGTGGGGTGGCAGTGGACGTGCAGGGCCACCAAAATTCGCTGGAGTTGGCCGGAGATCGTTGGAGCTCATTTCAGGTACGTATCTCCAATTTAAAGTGTAGAAATCATGTAAAATGGTAGAAATGCCTAGGATGCATGTAATCTAGGCTAAATGTAATGTTTTTGAATTTTTGAGAATTTATTGTGGTTTTTATGGGTATTTATGTTGGTGGTTGAGATTTGGGTCATTTTGGCCCTTATGCCTTTGCGATTTTGTATCTTGATGCATGGTGAATGGATTTTGGTTTTGTTTTTGTGGATTTGGAGAGTCTACATCTTATGTTTTATGCAAGATTTTTGGTGTTTGTTTAGGGGAACCGATCAGATGTCCCTGTTGGGACGAATTCAGACTATAGGGTTTGGGCCATTTTCTATTTTTCGTAGAATTCGACATATCGAACCATTTTGGTATGCTGTTTCTCTGTCAGATTAGATCCTCTGGTTGAAATTCGGTCATCTGATTTTAGATGGTCGCCCAAATCAGGAGATTTTGGTCGACCAAATCATTTTTGATATACCTAATTTGGCCTGAGTGTTGACCATTGACCTGATTCGGTCGACCGATCTAGATCGCCCTACCAAACCTGGGGTTTTAGGTATACTGAACTTGCTTTCGGTATGCCAAATCTGGGCCCAAATATGTTTGTAAAATCTGATTTCCATGGGTTTTCCGGATTGGATTGTTTTGGTCCATTGAGATGGGATTGTTGGCCATCAGTGGTGGTCCCTCGGGACATTTGATGAGATGAGTTGGTAGATTTTGAAATGGTATTTCTTCCTAGTTTTCTGTGTGTTGGCAGAGATAGTGTGGGACTATGTCATCAGGACCAGGGAATGTGATGACATTCTCGGGTGGTCGGGCACGACTCCTTGATTGAGGTCAGGGGCCGAGATACCTGAGGTTGAGGGGCGTCGAGTCTTGGAGGTATGAGAATCCTTGACTGTCATCTCGAGGCTAGGGTTGTGGTCCATGGATCGAGGTGTCTTGTGGCATGACGGGGAGTTATGATACTCCTACTATCGCTGTGAGCACTGAGGCTCGAGTGTCGTACGGTGTGGAGGTATTACACTCACTCCTGAGCACTGTGTGGAGGATGTTGTGAGGAGGCGTACCCTATGATAGCTAGTTTGGGTGGGACACGTGCCTCGTAGCTGGTAGCGTCCTGAGAGACAAGACAACCTTCCCAAGGAGGGATTGGCTTTTTGAGGGTTCTTCAGGTAGGGAGAATCGCGGGACGGTGATCGCTCCTACACAGGGTGGCTTCACTGTGGCTGTGCAGAATGTCGTGGTCGCTCCTCGGTGGACTACGTGTAGCCAGAGTTTGGTTGCCTGACGTTGGGCTTCCTGACTCATTGTGTGTGGTTTTGGCCATTGAAGGCCTTTGCTTGTGGCTTTGGGCTAGTAGAGTCCCGATTGTGGTTTTGGCCGATGTAGGCTAGATTTTTGAGGTTTTGAGAAAATGTTTTGCGAAATGAATTTTAAAAGAAAAGTAATTATGATTAGCTTTCCGCGTTTTTCCTTTGGGGTGCATACTAGATGATTTTTGTCACTCATGCATTTTCCTCGTGTTTTTGGTTTGCAGGTGTAGGCATGCAGAGGGTTAGCGTAATGCATATAGTCTGGAGTCTCCTAGTCGCACACATAGATTCCTGGTAGATAATTCTTTTTTGTTAGCTTTTATTTTCTTGTAATTTAATTTGTTTAAATTATTATGGGAAAATGTAGGGCGTTACAAGTGCATCTTGATAACTACTTGTGGCTAGAATTGGTGGCCTGGCATCGGGTTTCCCGACTTATTGTGTGTGGTTTTGGCCATTATGGGCCTTGTTTGTGGTTTTAGGTTGGTAGAGCCCTATTTGCAGTTTTGGTTGGTGTGGGTTGTGTTTGTTGTGGTTTTTGACCAGTTTGGTCTAGTTGGTCAGTTTTGGTGATTTTGGAGAAAATGATTTTAAGGAGAAAAATTAATATAGATTTGGTTTCCACTATTTTCGTGGGATGTGTGCTAGGTGACTTTTGTCACTCACGCTTGTTCTTTGTGGTTTTGAGTTGCAGGTGCAGGCATGTAGTTGGGTTTTAGCATAGTGCACATAGTCCAGAGTCTTGTAGCCACACACATAGGTTCTTGGTAGTTGATAATTCTGTTTAGCTTTTAATTTCCTTTAATTTAATTTGTTTTAAATTATTATGGAAATTTGGGACATTACACAAGCGTTTCCATGAGGCTAAAGTTGAGGTCCATAGGTTTGAATTGTTGATTTGACCTAAAGATATGATACTCCAGTTGTTTCCAGGTACTGAGAGTCGAGGTACGATAGGTGGCGAGGAAACGCTCCCACAAATCGGGTATCGTGTGGAGGACGCCGAGAGGGTGTACCCTGTGGTGACTAGAGTGGGTAGTGCACGTGCCCTGTGCTTGGTAGTGTCCTAAGTGACAGGACAACTTTTCCAGGTGGGGTGGGCATTGTGAGGGCTCCCTAAGTGGGAGGACTACGAGATGGATTTTCTCCAACTTAGTGTGGCGGATTCGTGGTGGTGCAGTGCACCTCGGTCGCTACTTGTGACCAAAATTGATTGCCTAGCGCTGGGCATCACAACTCAGTGTGTTTGTGATTTTGGCTAGAGTGGCCTACGTTTGAGGTTTTGGCTGATATGACCCATGCTTTGGTGTTTTTGGCTAGTTGGGCTTGGTTTTGATATACGAATGATTTTTCCGTAAGCTTGTGACTTCAGAAGAAAAAAGTAAAACGTTTTAAATTGAGATTTGTAGCATTGGTTGGTAAGGCCCAATTCTTGAGACTTGGTGGATTTAGTGAAAATATTTTCAAAAGGATTTAAAAGAGAAAAACTTGATTTTGTTTTCCAGATTTTTCGTCAGGTGTGTGCTGGGTGATTTTTTGGTCACTCATGCGTGGGTTTTTTGTGGTTATTAGGTTGTAAGTATAGACAAGGAGCTTGTGGTGAGTCTAGTGCACATAGTTAATGTCTCATAGCTGCACATCAGGTTCTTGGTAGTTTAGATGTTGTTGATTAGCCTTTAATTTCCTATAATTTAGTTTTAAATTATGTTGAAATTATTTAGGCGAATGTATTTGTATTGGTAGCGATGCATGTCTTTACATATATGAACTTCTATGATCTGCACAATGTACTTTTCTTTCTTAAAGTTGTTTTCCCTAATGTTACAGTTATGATAATTGAATTTTGTGGTGATAATTGATTTAGTCAGTTTTCCTTCTTAAAAGAAGGGCACAAGGCTTCTTTCCTCTACTTTCTTTGATGCGAGTCGAGTTCTTTGTTGTTGTTGTTGCTGTAATAGGGTTATGGTCTATCTTAATTGCTTGCATGATGAGGAACATGATATAATTACAGTTTAATTGCTTTTCTACTGGTCTTGCAATCATAATGTTAAAATTGTCATATATTTTTGTAATAAGATAGGTAAATAGATAGATAACCATAACCACTTTTATATTTGACCAATTCAAAGGAGCTATACTATTCAAACTAGTAAAAAGTCTAAAAAGGGAGCTATAATGATTAATTGCGTATATTCTCTAATTTCTATTGCAAAAATTTAAGGCATCCAACTTACCTTTGTAATATGTCCATGCTTGAGAATCTTACTCAAAACTAGTATCTATAATTTGATGTTATTGAATGCATGAGAATATGTTGATGCTCTCTCTGTGACTGTGCCCCCTGCCCGGGGGCCATCTGGCGCGAGGTAGCGCAAGAGGGGAGGAGGCCACAACCATGCCAAGATGGCGAAGGCGCGAGATGCGATGGAAATAGAAAGGAAATGGAGTCACCACCTAGTCTTTTAAGTGAAAGATGAGGAAAACCAAAAAAAGATGAATGCCTAAGGTGTAGATGTGAAGGCTAGATGTCTACTAACCAGAGGATAGGTAAGGATTCCTATTATACACGAGGAAGGTGTTAGGCACCCTCGTACGCCCGAGAAACTCGATCTTTCTAGTCTAGATTGCTTGCTAAAGGCTAGATGGATGTTTGCTAAACCTGGATCATGCTCTAATCATGCTAATATGTATGCCATGACAAGACTGGATGGATGTGCAAGATGATGTGAAAAAATTGCGGAGAAATCCACATGAATTGACAAAATAGCAGAAAATCACATGAAATGATGATGTTTCTGTAAAGAACGCCTTCGAAAACAATGTTGATGTCAAAAGGATAAAATGTCAAGTCAACCCGTGTTCTCAGAATCATGGAAAAAGTCGTGAAAATCAAAAAGGAGAAAAATAATCCGAGATTGGGTCAAATGTCGGCCCTCAGGCATGTTAATGTACACTCTTGGGCGATGAAATCTAAATCAAATCAAAAAATTTGAAATGTAGGACTAAACCAAATCAAATCGGATATTGGTTAAGAAACTCTGAAGACAAAGGAAAGAAAGAAATCCACTAAAGAAAAGGCATGGGATGTCGGCTCGTTAAATGCAAATGTGAGGAAAAAGTATATGAAATGCATGGATAAGTACCTAAATGTGCAAAAACTCTAAAGAATGACTTAGACATGGACTATGCAAGACTGAGTCCAAAGATTGAGCTGCATGCTCATGAATTGTAGGCATAGGGGTAATTTGGTCATTTCCCTGTCAAATGTGATAAATGCTTGTATGGGAGTGATGCATGGCTTGATGCGCGAGATGTCCTCCCCGGCGATCTTTAGTGGAAGCGACGGCGTTTTTGGCGATGCTCTGGTTGTTGGAAAAAGATGGTTGTTGGCTTGGGAGATTGGGGCTGGATGCCTTCACGAGTTGGTAGTCGAGGGTGAAAGGCTTTGGATTACTTGCGGATTGAAGGCCTGAAGGTTCTCTCACTCTCCGACGATCTATGTTTTGGTTTCTCCTCTCCCCTCTCTCTAGTTCTGATCCAGATCTCCTCCCATTGGTGGTTTCTCAGAGCTTTTAAGGTATAGGTGGTGTAAAGGGATCGTGGGTCGTGGCTGTGGTTGTCTAGAACGTGGGAAGGAGGGAGTGGGAGGAGTAATGGCGTGGGGAAGAAGAAGACACTATTCATTTATTTTCTTGTTTCCTAAGTATTTAATCGAATGTGGTTTGGGCTTGGCTTGGTTTTTGGGCAAATGATAGACCTTTCTGCCTGAAAGGATGCACAACAAGACATCAGACTCATCGACTGAAGAAAGACTGATGATGGATGTCAACTGTATAATTTAAGGGGTATCAGCCCACTCTTGACAAGATGAAGGTCATCAACAAGATAGTTTGGGGTATCAGCCCACTCCTGACAAGATGACGGTTGTCAACTGGATCGTTCAGAGTATCAGCCCACTCTTGAAAACATGATGGTTGTCAACTGAATAGTTTGGGATATCAGCCTGCTCCAAGCGAGATGACGGTCGTCAACTGTATAATTTGGGGTATCAGCCCGCTCTTGACCACCGCCAGTCCAGCCCACAAACAACTTATGGAAAGAATGCACGGCAAGACATCAGACTTGCCGACCAAAGAAAGACGGATGACGGCTGTCAACCGGATGGTTTGGGGGTATTAGCCTAAGGAAAGGGGCATTAGGTAAGACAATAAGACTTGCAAACTGAGGGATAAGGTGTGATAAGTTGACAAACCTACCAACAGGATAGTTTGGGTTATTTAGCCAGGGAAAAGAGGAAGATAGACTACTCTGATTCTGTCCGTTCTAAGCAGAACTCAAAAACAAAAAGGGTGGCACCGAGATTCGTCCGTCTGGATCAAACTTGGGATGGGACAATCTAGACTCCGTTCGGTAGTCTAGAAGAAGATGGAAAAGGGCCTTGAATCTGCCGGTCAGGGTCAGAATTCAAAGGCAAGTGGTGGCACCGAGATTTGTCCATTTGGATCGAACCTGGGATGGGACAATCTAGACTCCGTCTGGTAGTCTAGAAGAAGATGGAAAAGGGGGCCTTGAATCCGCCGGTCAGGGTCAGAATTAAAAGGCAAAGGGTGGCACCGAGATTCTTTCATCTGTATAGAATCTGGGATGGGACAATCTAGACTCCGTCTGGTAGTCTAGAAGAAGATGGAAAAGGGGGCCTTGAATTTGCCGGTCAGGGTCGGAATTCAAAGGCAAAGGGTGGCTCCGAGATTCGTCCGTCCGGATAGAATCTGGGATGGGACAATCTAGAATCCATCCGGTAGTCTAGAAGAAGATGGAAAAGGGGGCCTTGAATCCGCCGGTCAGGGTCATAATTCAAAGGCAAAGGGTGGCACCGAGATTCGTCCGTCCGAATAGAATCTAGGATGGGACAATCTAGACTCCATCTAGTAGTCTAAAAGAAGATGGAAAAGGGGGCCTTGAATCTACCGATCAGGGTTGGAATTCAAAGGCAAAGGGTGGCACCGAGATTCGCATGTCCAGAGAGAATCTGGGATGGGACAATCTAGACTCTGTCTGGTAGTCTATAAGAAGATGGAAAAGGGGGCCTTGAATCCACCGGTCAGGGTAGGAATTCAAAGGCAAAGGGTGGCACCGAGATTCGTCCGTCCGAATAGAATTTGGGATGGGACTATCTAGACTTCGTCTGGTAGTCCAGAAGAAGATGGAAAAGTGAGGCCTTGAATCTGCCGATCAGGGTCGGAATTCAAAGGCAAAGGGTGGCACCAAGATTCGTCCGTCCAGATAGAATATGGGATGGGACAATCTAGACTCCGTCCGGTAGTCTAGAAGAAGATGGAAAACGGGGGCCTTGAATCCGACAGTCAGGGTCGAAATTCAAAGGCAAAGGGTGGCACCAAGATTCGTCCGTCAGGATAGAATCTGGAATGGGATAATCTAGACTCCGTCAGGTAGACTAGACGAAGATGGAAAAGGGGGGCCTTGAATCCGCCGGTTAGGGTTGGAATTCAAAGGCAAAGGGTGGCATCGAAATTCGTCCGTCCTGATAGAATATGGGATGGGACAATCTAGACTCCGTCCAGTAGTCTAGAAGAAGATGGAAAAGGGGGCCATGAATCCGCCTGTCAGGGTCAGAATTCAATGGCAAAAGGGTGGCATCGAGATTCATCCTTCTGGATAGAATCTGGGATGGGACAATCTAGACTCCGTCCGATAGTCTACAAGAAGATGGAAAAGGGGGCCTTGAATCCGCCTGTCAGGGTCAGAATTCAAAGGCAAAGGGTGGCACTGAGATTCGTCCGTTCGGATAGAATCTGGGATGGGACCATCTTGGCTATTTCCAGTAGTCTAGAAGAAGATGGAAAATGGCCTTGAATCCACCGATCAGGGTAGGAATTCAAAGGCGAGGGTTGGCACCAAGATTCGTCCGTCCGGATCAAACCTGGGATGGGATACTGGGATCCCTCATACCCGATACAAAAGCCTATGATGGCTTCGTTCATCCAGGCTTTGGTGCCAAAATCAAAATAATATTCTCGGTTATGTGCTAGGTACACCCTAGCACCAAGTCAACAGGAAAAGAAGTCAGAAGTTTGAACCAACAAAGCACATGTTACAGTCATGACAATTCCAGCTTCAATTCAACCACAAGCATCCAATCAAACTGATACATGTGTTTCAATGAACCTACTATAGTAATCAAATACAATGCAATGATTATACTATCCAACAAATTATAGGGCACTGATATCAAGACTCTGCATCATCCATGGACATCTTAGAGCCTCTAGCTTTGGCGAACAGTGTATGGTTTGGAGGTGCTCCACAGATCGGCCAGGTTTCTTCAATTTCGACTTCATAATTAGCTGAACAACCCTTCCCTTTTTTGACTGTGAGGCTATCTGATAGAATGGAGCCATTTAACAGGCATGGTAGCTCCTTAGTCATGGCATAAGTGCTCAAAGGGTACTCCTGAAAGCGAGCTGGCATTATCCCTTGAACGAAGGAATTCTATTGTTATCCGAATTTTCGCATCACCCGAATTGGATGATACACAACACCACCGATCAGCCCTGGTAGGATGACAAGCTGCATATCGGCAGTATTGAAGAAAGCCTCGGAATTATGAGTTGTCGAAGGAATGATGCGCTAGGTCACCTTGTCTTCAGTCAAGCTCTCTAGCCACTTATATACCTTGTGAACTGATGTGAGGGTGCGAGCGTGACCACATTGACAATAAGATTGGAAGGCTGACCGTTGAGGGCGTAAGATTTCCACACTTAGATGAGTAGCCAGCCACACTTGTACAAAAGCTCTGCAACCATAGAAATATCGACAACGGCGTAATGACCTGTATGGGGCCCGGTAAGTCTCTGCCAGGATAATTGGAGCCAAGTCCATTTTACGGGTTACCACTACCAAAGCGATCTTTGCAACCTTGATGTTCACAATGGTCTGACCGTGACTGAAAACTAGCTTGCCTAAGAAGCGGACCACAAAACCTCTCAGCCATAGCTCATCAGCAAGGGAGGTGCACATCTCAACCACTTTGTCAAAGTATGCCAATTGTAACATTGGAGTTGGTCCATTAGTATAGATGAGTTGACGACTACAATCGCCGGTTAACAGGCCAGTCAGTTCATTCAATACTGAGGAGTATCCGTCTCGCCGCATAAACACAATAGGCCCCATAAGCTTATGCAGGCAACAGATTTGGCAGACTTCCTCCAAAGTGGGAGTCAATTCGATTCTTTCGAAGCGGAACACATGAGTAGCGGGCTTCCAGAAATGGGCAGCTGCACACAAAAGATATCAAGAAACCTCCACATTTGCAATGTCCAAGAACTTTGAGGGGATACCCCAAGTTCGTAGCTTGTCACGATCACTATCCGTCAATTTCCCTATCCACATCCAGAGAGCATCTGAGCAACGTGCCGGCACAACCATCGTGGGGAAGCCCATACTCGATCAAGGAAGCCTCGGCTTTTCCTTGACTCAGGCCACTTCAAAACTAGAAACAAAACTCCTACGGAACATCATCAAAATATTTGCTTTCAATTAGACAAAGGGCTTTGCTCCATACAATCTGATGCAGATAGAAAGTACTTTATAAATGCTTTGAAAATAAGGATGAGTAATCCAAGGTTGTGGAAGCCATTCAATGACCATCAGTACATAGCAATCCAAACTACAGGCTATTAAGCGGCTTCACTCGGGCACCAAGCCTCGAGAAGAGATCCATGCCACCAACTAGACCAGGTCAAGTGTCAAATCAGAGAGAACTACTCCTTGTGGCTAGGATTGTTTGGTGACAGAGCTGTCATTGAGTATTGAAGGGATCAACTGTTCCACTTAATCCCAAGAGGACTATAGTACAGTTCGATGATACTGTTTACATAGCTGGAATGATTACTTTGAAGCTTTGTACAAGACATGGAAAGGATCTTGCTAATTTTACCGGAACAAGACCGAGGTCGAAAGTTGTGGTTTTAACCCCCCAATACTACGCCATGAATCATTATGCCTTGCGATTCATCTCTCTTGGATTTACCAAAGATCCTATTTTGATATTGGAGGGATAAGGTTGCTAGTGTCCTCGTTCTTGGGCTTGAACAACAGAGCAGTCAGCATGTCCTAAATGAAGATATTGTCCCAAAGTAGGTCAACCAATAGGCAGCTGGCATGCCTCTGGTTGACAAGGGAGGTTATCACCATAAAGGCAGCTGGCATGTGCCTAGTGTATAGCAACCTCTACTAGATTTTTAGCCAAAGTGCAGCTGACATGCCCCTGGCTTATGACCTAGCACGACCATGCAAAGTGAATGAATGATAATGAATGCAAGAATGGTAGTGTCATATTATATCACCCTCAGAATTGAGTGGAACGCTAATAATGCCTGTTATGAGAAGAGGGGAAGACCTCGATTCACAAGACACCATCCAGACTTCTAGGTTGTTGGTGGCTCTCCAGAATGGGTAATTTAGTAGGTTAGGCTCTATGCCAAACTCTTGGGGACTTAACCTACTTTTTAACTTTTGACTCATTTCTTTTCTCCCACTTAAGCTTGTAGACTCGCTCTAACCCTTGTTTGGGGGTAATGGGCATCTAGATTTGGAGGGAACTGTTGGAATTGTATGTGAGGGGTGGCTAGTCCCTTTGGTCATTTTGATTCTTTAGATGCTTACTTTAACTCCTCCCCAAGGTATGTGATAGGGGTAGGGTTGACCTACTTGCCTCTCTCATTTGTCTTCGACTTTTGTCTCCTTTTTCTTTTGTGCCCTTGTGGATGTATTTATTTTTCAATTTGGCTCACACTCATGCTCGCCCCTAACATTTTATCTCCCTCTGGAGGTGTAAGTCCCTAGGGGATCTTGGACATTTCGCCTGACCATGGTTGAGTGGTGGCTCCCTCGCTTGCTAGAAGGTCTTGGTAGTATCAACTGAAGAGGTATAGACCCTTCTCAAACAGGATAGCTATTCCAGTTTTCATCATCGAGCTTTGATGCGGAATCACTTATGCACGGATGCATTTTTTTTTCCTTTTTTGTGCTTTTTGATGCAATGCATGCGTAACGAGTGCAAAAGGAAAAAATAAACATGAGTTCAAGGAAAATGCAAAAATGTGTGAATAGAACGAATAAAACATGCGTGAATGCAGCTAGAGTGCTTTGCAAGGTAAGGATGCGGCTCTCCATCATTTGTAGTATTTCTTTAAGTAACACGAATTGACTGGCTCTTGTCAAAGGCTACCTGACATTCCTCGTTCCAATTAATCTGTGCATTCTTCATTAGGAGCTTGAAGATCGGCTCGCAGATTGGTGTGAGCTGTGCTATGAACCGGTTGATATATTGCAGGCGACCCAACAGTCCTCTAACTTTTTTCTCCGTAGTTAAGGGAGGCATGTCAATTATGGCTCGGGCCTTATCTAGATCAACCTTGATTCCCCTTTGGCTAATGATGTGGCCAAGAAGCTTGTCAGATGAAACCCCGAAGGCACATTTACTGGGGTTAAAGCATAGCTTGTACTTGCACAGATGATCGAACAGCTTCCTCAGGCAGGCTAGATGATCCTCTGGCTCTTTTGATTTAGCTATCATATCATCAACATAAACTTCGACCTCTTGGTGCATGAGGTCATGGAATAGCACTTCATAGCTCTCTGATATGTAGCCCCTGCATTCTTGAGCCCAAATGGCATCACCTTGTAGCAGAAGAATCCCCATAGGGTGATGAATGATGCTTTCTCCATATCTTCTTCTACCATCTTGTTCTGATTGTAGCCTGAGAATCCATGCATAAATGATAGC
This sequence comes from Posidonia australis, assembly GCA_024699735.1. NCBI lineage: Eukaryota > Viridiplantae > Streptophyta > Magnoliopsida > Alismatales > Posidoniaceae > Posidonia > Posidonia australis. The sequence goes on from JAMKQA010027628.1 coordinate 15,390, forward strand.
AAGTTATGGCCGGCTGTATTGTCTTCATGGATGTCAATGTGAGGTAGGGGAAGTCGTCCTTCAGACTCGCCCGGTTGTGATCTCTATAATCAATGCACATGCGAACCCGTCCATCCTTCTTTGGGACTGGGATGACGTTTGCAAGCCATTCTGGATACAAGACGACTTTAAGGAAGTTCACCTTATGTTGCTTTATAATTTCTTCCTTAAGTTTAAGCAGCCACTGGGGTCGCCATCTTCTGAGCTTTTGCTTGATGGGCTTGACATCTGGCTTCAATGGCAGATTGTGTATTGCTACCTCTACATCTAGACCGACCATGTCACTGTAAGTCTAGACAAAGACATCTATGTATTCCTTGAGGAAGGCGATGAATTCTGCCCTTAACTTTGGGGTGAGTTTTGCACTGATGCGCAATTCTTTGACATCATCAGCAGTCCCGATGTTCACGAGCTCGGTCTCCTCCTCCACAAGGAGATTCGGGCCTTCTGGGTCATTATCATGGTGCTGGAATTCCGCTAGCACGTCTTCATCCCCAGGTGCACCGTTGTCATCCTCCTCATCATAGGCCACGAGCTCAGACAACATCTCCTTCTAGAAGGTAGGATCCACTGTATCGAAGGTGCAAATTTGCTCTGATGCTTGGCCCTTTTGATGCCAAAGGAGAGTTACACTGACTCTCATTTTCTTGTACTGCCGACAGGCAACCTTTGTGTCATCCTATTCCGTATTCTCTCTCAAGTCAAATGTTTCTTGACTCATTGATGCTGCTTCTTCACTTATTGCTGAATTTTTTGGTTTTTCTAATTTTTTTTGGTTTTCTGGATTTTTTTTGCTATTTACAAGGGGTACTGTTGATTGGCTGTTGTCCTGATGCTGACTGATTAGAGTGATGCCGCCTACGTTCTTCCCTGAGCTCAGCTTAGGGTCATTTTTTTTGGCCCCCACCTTGCGTAAGGTGGGGCTTGGGTTGCTGGTACCATCTAGACCCACCTCCCGACTACTGAGTGATTAACTCGTCTTGTCTATAGTAAACTGTCTCTTCGCCTTCTTTTAGAACCACGATTGTGGAATGGTCCTGGGTTTGCTGTGGCGAGGGAGAGGCTGCTTCGATCATTGCTACTTTGCCTTTCCGGCGCCTCACTTCCTCTATGGTATCCTTTGCCAAAACGGCGAGCTGCTCTTGAAACAAAACTTCCATGCTTTGGAGTACCTCGTCCATCTGTGCCTCCACAACTCCTCCCTCATCCTTGTTTGATGCGAGATCCACATAATACGCATCCTCTGAACCATCACAAGTGGATGTCATGGGTATTGCGTAGGGATCGGTGCTCCACGCCAACAATTGGATCTAGGCAGGCATTACTTGCGTTGGAGTGTGCTGGGAAAGAGGATCTATCACATGATGTCCTACAAAAGCTTCACGACTTGCCTCTAGGATCACTGTTGTGACTGAGGTTGTGATGGGAACTAATGTTGAAGCTAGATCTACTACTGTTGATACAGTGACTGGAGTTGTGGTTATGGTTGAAACTGGAACTGTCACATCTGACATCATAACTGTGGTAGGAATTGATACGGTTGGAACTGACACTACGGTGACTAGAGTTGAAACTGTGGTTGGGACTGGAGTTGTAGTGGGAAACTAAAACTATTGTGGGAATTGAAACCGTGGTGGGAACTGAAACCACGGTGGCTGGAACTGTGACTGCGACTAGAACTGAAACTGTAGTGGCAGCTGTAACTGTCGTGGCTAGAACTGATACTGTGGTGTCATGGTCTTCTTCGGAGCAGTAGTCCTTGATGCTTACGCATTCGACTGCGCTTGACGAGATGTCTCGCTTTAGCTCCGTCAAGTTTGAACTTTGCCTAGGAATGAGAATGCCTTCACCAACAAAGTTAGTGCAAGCGGGAGAGTGGTTTGGCTTCAATTTTCGCAAGTTTTGTGAACTTTCTTCTTGACACAACTATTCATAACCGAGCCCTACTCGATCTCTTCGCTCCTTAGCGGCAATAGGCTCCGCGATCATCTGACCGTACTTCACAAGAGGTGTCCCCTTCTCATATCCCCAACGACATCAGTGAGCTTGGTCGAGAAGGGAGTATGCGCTGCTTATCTTGCTTCCAAGCAGTGGGGAACTTCCCTCTCCACGTCGTCGAGCTTCCTGGAGTGTTGAATTGCCGCTCCATCTCGTGCAGCAGCCTTATCTTCCCCGGACTTATCACCGGAGTCGCGACACCGGTGAGGGTGGTGGGAGGAAGCTTCCAGTCGTTGGGTGTCCGATTGGAGCTTGTAGATCTCCTCCCCTCTCTTTCCTCTTACCTCCCTCATGTTTGAATGCAAGATCAGGCGATGGGGAAGCCTTGGATAGCTTCCCAGTGAGGTGTAGTCGCCGGCGATCGTCGATTGTTTTTAAAAAACTTCTTTTAAAAAATTTGTTTTCTTTTCTTTTTCTTGCACTTCGGTCCTTTTATTTTGCATATCAGTCCCTACATTCATTTATAAATAATTTTAATAATGTTTTGTTTTGGTAAATTTGTAGTGTGGTCCTTGTGTTTTTCATTTACTAATTCTTAAGCTTTAAATTTTGACATAAAACCTTTGATTTAGTTTTCTTTCACCTTAAATCCACTAATTTGCACATAAAACCCTGAACTTCAATAAAATTGTGTTGAAAACATGATTTTCTAGCACATTTGCAAACCAAACCCTGGAAATTCATTTTTTTACTCAAAAAGTTCATAGATTTGCATTTTAAGCCATGAACTTCTCCAAAATTACACTAGTGCATGTTTTTATGGCACATTTGCAAATCAGACCCTGGAAATTCATATTTTCATCCATGAGTCCACTAATTTGCACATTTAACCTTGAATTTCTTCAAAATTACACTGAACACATGTCTTGTTGGCATATTTATAGATTGGACACTAGGAAACCTAAATTTACAAAAAATGCACAGTTTTACACATTTAACCCCCAACTTCCCTATAATTGCATAAAAATGTGTTTTTTTAACATTTTTGCGGATTTAACCCTGGAAACCTCAGTCTTTAGCTAGAACATGTAATTTTTGAACAAAGGCTCCAAGAAATTTACATATTTTACCCATGCATCCATTTGTACATTTTATTATCCGTTTTTCATATATATATTCTTATGCTTGTTTTCTTGCATCATGCACACATTTCAAACTTAGTTTTCGCATTATTTTCTGGATTTCTTTCGATTTTCATGATTTTGATTTGATTTGGATTTTCATCGCCCAAGGGTGTACATTAATAGGCTTGACAATGCCGAAATTGACCCGAATGAGGATTATTTTTCTCTCATTTGATTTTCTCAAATTTCTTAAGTTTCTGTTGTTTTGTGAGATGTTTTACGAATATTTATGATTTTCAAGATTTTCCTCATCGCTCAAGGGCATACAGTAAAGTGGCATTTTCAATGCCTACATTGTCCCTTGGATTATTTTCTTTATCATTTCTCTTTTATTCATTTCTTTTCTTTAATTTGTCATGTTTTTGCATTCATCATAGGCATGTGCGTTAAGAGTAAACAAGCATACACACACCAGATCATTAGGAAGTTGGAAACCTAGAATGACCGAATTCTTCGGGCGCATGGGGTTGCCTAACACCTTTCCTATGCATAACAAGAATCCTTACTCTTTCTGTGGCTTACATTGATCTGTGTACTTCATCCATTAGGCACGGAGCATACATGTGTTTTCTTCGCATTGATTTCATTAGGTTTTTCCTTTGTGTTTTGTTTTTCTCGTCTTTCCATTAAAATACTAGGTGGAAACTCCTTTTCCTTATCCTTTTCTTATCTTTCATTGGTGTTTCCGAGTCTAGTCTCCTTCTTCGGATTCACCATCTTCGCTGTGACCATATCAGGATTCCTCTCATGTTTCCACGCATTGGGGAGTCGTGTAGGGTTCCATCAGCATGGTTGTGTAGGGATAACCAGATTCTGGCTTTCGTTTTGGTTTTCTTGCTTGCTCGTCATTGATCTGTACACTTTGTGTTTGTCTGCTTGTTCTATTTGTTTGTACATATTTGACTGTACATCCCTTTTACATGATTGCTATGCCACAACACATGCACATGACTTAATTCTTGCCTTTTGATGCTTGCTTTTCTTCACTTACCTGTGAGCACTACACTAGCATATGCCATACTCATGCCTTTTGCTTGTTGATTGAGTGTTTGGATGCCATGATTGTGTGTTTTCTTCCCTTTTTGGATTTACCATGATTAGGAGAGTAGAGACATGTTAGCCTCCCTTCCTGGTTAAAATAAAACACACAAACTCAGACAAACAAATAATAAGACATAATTAGAGACAAATGCTCACAATCCCCCTGGTTTAATAAAACGCAAGTAAAAGACACCAAGCATATGTGCATGAATGATCATTTTAGAAAGCATGCATCTTCTCCTCTCTTGTGTCCCCCCACAGTTTGCTTAGGACAATGTTGGTAGCCCATTCTATAGCTTTGGCGTAGGGCATGTCGTTAGTTTGTCCCCTTGTCTGGATCGTGTCGGTGTTAGTAGAGGCTACTGCTCTATGCTGCTATAGGAAATGAGGCCACCAACGCACCACCCATTCACTGCCTGTGCTTTTGGCCAGGATTTAGAATGGGAACCTTACTTTTCTGACCAGAATCAAAAGCTAAACCCATGAGTGCGTCTCGTGTGGTCAACCTCATGTGGGACATGCATGGTGAGAGAGTGCACTTTAGGACATTCATCTGCATTGTGTGTCAGTGCATGCCACTTTAATAACTCGCATTTGTCTTTGCGTCGTTGTTCAGGTTCTAATGCTTGTTTCTTTTGCCTGTTTATCACAGGTAGCTTGTTGCGAGGTCCTCAGCTAGGAGCTCGGGTGTCTCTGTTGCATGCAGCCTCCTGTGGTTATTTTCTCTTGCCATTTTTTGAGCTATTGGTCACTTTTGATAGTAGTTCGTCTTAGAGCTCATGCGTTTGTCTTTGCCACAACTCCATTCATTTTCACTCGCAGTCAACCATGGCCCAACTGACTAGTGAGCCCCTTATTGTTGTTCTGGAGGAAATCCCGGATTCAGTTGCTTCATCTTTCACTTCTTTTGATTCTCCTTCCCTCCATGCATTCCGTTTTAGGGTATAAGGGGACTCTAAACCCACATTGGGGCATTCGCAAGCACTCATCGCTCAGGAGCCTGTCACCGAATCCATTGCGGTAATCACCACACAGGTTACATAAGGGCTAGACGCACCTCTTTCCTCAAGCTTTCCTATTTCAGGAATTCAGTAAGCTGCGACTACTTCTAACATAGGGTCTGTTCCTCTCCCGCTCTTGCCTTCTGACCCATTCATCGATGAGTCTTCTACCATGCAACCACAACATCTGATGGCTCTTGCTAAGTGGCTATAGTGCATGGCTATCTATCCTGGTCCTACCTCTGCTCCTTTTTCCTTGACCCTTGAGGTTCCGATGCTGACCACCTTAGTGTTGCAAGTTCATTCCACAACACTTTCGCCCATACCATTGCCTCAGCTTTTCACTGCTCTAGTGATGAGGGCGTCATCTTTGCCTCCTGCACCTTCACTGCACTATGCACAGCATGTGACTCCACCACCTGGTGGCCAGTTGTTTGGGCTGGCTGGAGAGTAGTATGCCTCTAGCTTGTTGCCCAAAACCGTACTGGTGCAACAACTGTTGCTTCCTCACTCTACATCTTACACAACATAGCATGCAATCCATTCATTCCCTTTGCACCAGATTCAGGCTCATCCATGCATGACATCATTACACTCAGTACCTATGCACGGGTATGTTGGCCCTTACGCTTTGACACTAGGAGGCGTTAGGGTGGATCCAAAGGAGTGCACACGTGTGACTCATATGATATACGTGGCACCTGCATCAGGTGCTCTTGTCTCGTCAATAGCAACTTCAGACACCCTCCTAGCAAGGATCAGTGATCTGGAAAGAGCACTTCGTCAAGTGCAAGGAGAGGAACAACAGTCCTACCACATCTTGGACCTCAGATATTTTCTAGAGGCGACACTCCCCTTGAATTTCCACATCCTAGAATTTGAAAAATATAATGGTAGTGGCTGCCCAATATCCCATTTGAAGGCGTATTGCGAAGGCCTCGCGTAGCTTCAGGGCGATGAGAAGCTTCTAATCCACTTGTTCCAAAAAAGTCTGACAGGGTCGGTACTTAGATGGTTCCATCCCTCGATATTGTCTCTATTAAGACTTGGTACAACCTCTTTAAGGCGTTCCTGGATCAATACTCCTTCAATCTTGACTTGATCCCTAAGCGAGAGGATCTTGTCAAAATCCGGTAGGGCCTCCACGAGTCATTTGGGGAGTATGTCAGTCGTTGGCATACACTAGCCTCCCATATCAAGAATAGACCCTTTGATGAGGAGTCTATTGAGATCATTATAAGAGGAGCATAATCAGCAACTGGGGCTTTGCTTAGCATTCAGCCCATCATTACTTTAGCATCATTGATTCAGGCTGGCACTCACGTGGAGAGTATGCTGAAAGGTGGGAACTTCCCTGCACTCTCTACATTCGCCAAGCAGGCCATTTCTTCTGATAACAACTTCAACAACAACACTATCAGCACCAGCAATGTCGAGAGGGTAGTCGTTGCTTTCATCAAGCCTTCTGCGAAGCCTACAGGAGTAGAGAGCCAACTTGATTTGAACCAATTAGTAGTTGCACTAGCTCTCCACACACCACATACACACTCCACTGTTGAACCAGTGTATCACGTCGCACCGGCTCGACAAGGACAACAACCTCAGCAGAGGCGCGGCCGTCGCACTGAAAGTGACTTCACTCCGCTTGGTAGGCCATTGAGTGACCTCTTCCCTCAGGTTGTGTCACTTCTGCAACTCTCAAATCCTTGTTTGCTACCAAACCCACACCCAAGGTGGTATGATGCAAATGCACATTGCGATTATCATCGAGCCCTAGGGCACTTGACTGATGATTGCCACACTCTCCAGGATGTTGTTCAGAGCTTGATCGACAAAGGAGCTATTGTTGTCAGCACAAAGGAGGCAGTATCCACACCTGCACCAACATCTGCACACCCTAGTGTAGCCAACCTCTCCTTATCTGAGCCTGCAAGCTCCAATGATGTCTGAACTTTGGGGGTTTATCTTCTCTCTCCCAGCCTTTTCCGACCCCATCAGCCATGAACCTTCTCTTGCTGATTCCTAGCTTGATCTGGTGATACATTCGTGCACCATTCCCATTCCCATTCCCTTGCGGGAGGTCTAGCCTGAAGTTTGCCGACTTACCGTGCACTAATCTGACTCAGAGCGCATAGATACCCTAAACCCTAGAGTGCAGTAATTACAGATACTTTAGAATCAACAATAAGCGCAGTCTTCTCAACTAGCAATGGAAGCTCAACAACACGGACTGAAGTTGTATCCTTTTTTATTTTTTATTTCATTCTTTTCATTATCATCATGCATTCAAAAGAAAGAAAAGAAAAGAAAGCATCCAAAAGTAGGAAAATACAAAAAAATAAATTATAAAACAACAAAAAAACCAAAAATACTTTGCCCAATGACAAAAATCAGAAAATTTGTTTACGTCGGATTGGAATGCTCTTCCTCAGATGGCACTACTCAAATGACCAAGTAGCAAAGGAGCCACCACTTATCAAGGCAAGATGAAGTGCCCAAACTCTACAGGGTCTCAGCACCTCGAAGAGGGTGATAAAATGCTAGGGTGACTGAGTGTGTGAGTCGAAAAAAGGAATATACCTTTGCATGGGCATAAAAGAAACTAAAAAACAGAAGGCAAAGACAGAAGTTAGCTCAAGAGTAAGAGGCATGTGACGTAGCTCTATCCCTATCATACATAGGAGAGGAGTTGAAGCATGTGCTTGGTAAATCCACACCTTTGATGGACTGGCCCCCCTTCCTACAGCAAAAGCTTCCAACCCAGATTCGGCGCCTTTTACCTCAAAGTCAGGTATAGAGTGAAGTTGTATGCCTATGAGGGATGGAAAATAAATTGTGTAAACTCGAAAGAGGAGGTGCGGGACCTTAAAGAGTTTGGCATGGAGAGTGGTCTATCCCACCACTACATAGCGAGCTTGGGTGCCACCTCTCATCCTACGAGAGCCACCCACAACTTGTGAGTCTTTGTAGGGCCAGCTATGGTAAAGGTGTCCTCCTCCAGTAGGCATGAAACTTCCCAACCCAACCAAGGGCAAACAAACAAAAGTCGTAGCTGGTCAATAAAACTTGTTTACCTACTTAAGTAATAACTTCACCCATCATCCATCAGCGTGTCTCCGTACAGTAATAAAGTCCATCACCATCATTACCTTGCTTGCTACAGTCTTTCTACTTGCATATCGCATTGCATTATAGAGTTTCATTGAGTGATTCTAGTCAGGGACATTTCAGCTACACTATGGTCAAAGCGCACGTACAATGAGATTACCTTCCAGTGCACAGGCTATACAAACCTATAGAATCAATAGCATTAGCAATAATCTCCCTACGGTCAACCAAGTTCCACTGCACTACTTGGAGAATATTTGGTGATTGCACAAACAGGGATAGAATGTCTAGAGCATTTGCAGCCAGACCCCCATGTCATTTGGCAGCTTGACTCGATACTAGGAGCATCTATTTTGTCTTGGTACCTCTCTTGATTTGCCCTTTGTTACTGTTTCATATCGTCTGCTAAGGAGCATGGTGTTTGCTCTCTAACCAAGCTCACACAAACTGCAACAACCACGTCTAGAAGTCAGTTTTGTTCACCAAAAGGATGTTAACTGCTCTTTGGATAAAACTAGTGCATCAAGCACTTCATGAGGCATAGACTCATGACTTATGGTGCAGAGAGTCTAGACTAGAATCTCCAGCCAGAATATCCAGATTGTTCTACGAAAATGCAGCGTAAGATCATACTTCCAGCATGGCAGTCAAGTGCATATTCCTCTAGGGGAGTGACAATCGCTACGACTACAATGGTTACAGAGCCACAACCACAAGTAGCATCCCTGATCGTAGAATGTTATTTTTCAGTCTAGCAAGCCACTAATACCCACTTCCCTCAGAAATGTTGGGTACGAGAAATGAAATTCCAACAAAATCTGCAAACAACATCAGTTCAAAGAAGTCACAGTTCATGGTGTGCCCACAAGCAAGTGCTTCCTAGCAAACCTCTGTTGGCTAAACCAGTTGTCTAGCCCCCCCAGCTTTCTACTGTTCCTTTCTTTCAGCAACATCCTTAGCGTTCCAATACCAGGGGCATGTCAGCTACCTTTTGGTATTATCTCCTGATACCAAGGGCATGACAACTACCTTTTTGTATTATCCTTCTGATACTAGGGACATGGCAACTGTCTTTTGGTATTATCCACCTATTACTAGGGGCATGTTAGTTGCCTTTTGGTATTACTCTCTTGATGTCAGTATTATGTCAATTGCCCTTTTCGTATCCTCCTTCCGAACCATCATCGACTGCTTCCCGGTTGACGTGTTCGTTTGTCCTCCTTCCGAACCATCACCGACTGCTTCTCGGTTGATGTGTTCAACTATCCACCTTTTGAACCATTACTGACTACTTCTCAGTTGACGAGTTCGCTTTTCCAGCCTTCCGAACCATCACTGATTGCTTCTCGATTGACGAGTTCGTTTATCCTGTCTTTCGAACCCTTACCGCTTGCTTCTCATTTGGCGAGTTCGCTTTTGTGCCTTTCGAACTATTACCTACTGCTTCTCGGTTGACGACTTCGCTTTTCTGCCTTATGAACCGTCACCGATTACTTTTTGGTTGACGTGTTCATTTATCCTCCTTCTGAACTGTCACTGACTGCTTCTCAGTTGACGTGTTTGTCTATCCTCATTCCAAACTGTCACTGACTGCTTCTCGGTTGACGTGTTCATTTATCCTCCTTCTGAATCGTCACCGACTGCTTCTCGATTGACGTGTTCGTCTATCCGCCTTTCGAACTATCACCGACTACTTCTCAGTTGACGTGTTTGTCTATCATCCTTCCGAACCATCACTCACTGCTTCTCGATTGACGTGTTCGTCTACCCTACTTTTGAACCGTTAGCAACTACTTCTTGGTTGACGAGTGCTTTTCTGCCTTCAAATCTGTCACCGACTGCTTCTTGGTTGACGTGTTCGTTTATCCTCTTTCTGAACCATCACAGACTGCTTCTCGATTTACGTGTTTGTCTATCCTCCTTCCAAATCGTCACCAACTGCTTCTCAGTTGACGTGTTCGTTTATCCTCCTTCCAAATCATTACCGACTACTTCTCGGTTGACGTGTTCATCTAATCCTACTTTCGAACCATCACCGATTGTTTCTTGGTTGACAAGTTTGTTTATCCTGCCATCCGAACTGCCACCCGCTGCTTCTCGGTTGATGAGTTCGCTTTTCCTCTTTCTGACCCATCACCGACTGCTTCTTGGTTGATGAGTTCATTTATCCTGCCTTCTGGACTATCGTCAACTACTTCTTGGTTGATAGATTTGCTATTCAACTTTGTTTTCTGTTACTAGGAGTTTTTTTTGGATGTTGTGTTAACCTCTTTCTTTAGGTTGATATCCTAAACTATCACTTGGACTGATATCCCGAACTATATGATTGGCATCCGTCAACTTGCCATCTCTCAGTCGGTAAGTCCGAAACTTGCCATATTTTCTCGGTCGATAAGTCAAAAACTTGCCATATCTTCTCAATCGGTTTGTCCGAAACTTGCCATATCCTCTCAGTTGGTAAGTCTAAAGCTTGCCATACTCTTCGATCAATAAGTTCGCCATCTTACCATTCCCCTTTTGATTTCTACTCGTGATGGTTGGAATCGATGGTGCCCCCATTGGTCGTGTTCCAAATGGACTAGACTAACCTCTTTCTTTAGGCTGGTACCCTGAACTACCCGATTGACACCCATCAAGATGTCTATCATTTTGGTCAACAGGTATGGTATCCTGTCATGCCCCCTTTCTCTTGAGCTGGTAACCCAAACTACCCGGTTGACAATCGTTACATTGTCCGGAGTGGGTTGACAACCTGAAATGTTTGGTGATAAGTCTGACAACTTATCATGCCCATTTTCGGTCGGCAAGCACCGCAAGTCTTGTCTGACGCCTTTTTGGCAGGTGTGATAACCAATCATGCCCTTTATAAGCTGATAAGCCATCAACTTGTCATCCTGCATCATGCATCAACATATGTCATGCATTGCATACATCATTCATTCATACATCAACCTTCATCAGCACATATTATTCATCACCAGTCGCATTCACCTCAACATTAACACAAGCATTCGATGTTAGCATTTATCATTAGCATTGGTGTTCGTGTTTCAGCATCGTTTTCGCACTTGCATTTTGCATCTAGGATCTTGTGTCTTCTTCGTGAGCTTGGCAGCAATTTTCTACATTGGCGTTTCAAGGGTAGGTCATGATTTTCTATATAGTCACTGACTAAGTGGTTTGTCACCATGACTAACACTTTCTTGGGGCCTCAGACGAGGTGTCTTTGTCAACCCTAAGAATCTATCTCGTTTCCATTCGACCCTTGATCTCGCTTAGGAAGGGGCATCTATAGACACCCCAATTTTGCAGGATTGTAGGTAGGCTTCTATGGAATGAACTTTTGGTTGCTAGGCTCTCAATCACTTTTCCCCAAGGCTAACTTGACATCTTAACCTAATTTCATCCACAAAATCTAACCTAAACCCTAATTCAAAACCGTAAACCTAGCCTAAATCGTAATCCAAAACCCTAAACCTAGCCTAAACCCTAATCCAAAACCCTAAACCTAGCAAACCCTAATCCAAAACTCTAATCCAAAACCCTAAACTTAACAAATCCTAACCACTTCCCACTCCATCATAACAACCTATAACAACCTAAACAAACCCTAAGCACTTCTCATTCCATCATAACAACCTATAACAACCTAAACAAACCCTAACTACTTCCCATTCCATCATAACAACCTATAACAACCTATAACAACCTAAACAAACCCTAACCACTTCCCACTCCATCATAATAACCTATAACAACCACAACAAACTACCCATAACAACCCAAACAACGTAGCCATTGCAAGCCTATAAATACCCCCATTTGCAAGAGAAAAGGGGGGAGGGAAAAAGCTTAAAAAAAGAGAGAGAAAGCTTGAGAGGAGAGAAACCAAGAGGAGATCACTCAAACCATAGCAATCAACCAACCAGAGCAATAGAGGAGCTCTAGACCACACAGGAGGCTCAAAGAAGGAACAGTTCAGAGCTCTGGCCACCATCTTCGACGAGCTCTGACGACCACAAGCAGCCTATACTCACTGCTAGCACAGGTATGCCCTAAACAAAGCTCAGTTCTCTTGCATTTTGTTCCCAAGGTCTTCCTCAGCGACCCTGGAGTTATTCTGATGGAGAGTGGAAGATTTTCGATTGGAATTCAAGCTTTATGGGTCACCAGACCCATTTTTCTGGTGAGTGAGTTGGAGGCATGAATTCATCAAGTGATTCGTGTCTTGAGTGTGTGGAGTAGATAGGCCTTCCTTCCTCATGCTTTTCTGCCTCTCTGGATGCCACAGCAACCCCTTTGGTAGCCTCTAGGAGAAGCTCGCCGGTTGCAGCCTCGCCGTCGTCGGAGAAAACGAAGCATAGTGGAATTCATCCGGGATGCTCACGTGGCGTAGCTCTCTCCTGAGCATCGGAGAACCTTCCTCTCCACTCCCTTTGGACTTCGGAAGCATCAGAGCCTTGCTCCGAGCCTCGATTGTGCTCTACAGTCGACGTCGCCGGAGATGACGGCATGCTTGGTCGAGAAGTGAGTATGCGCTGCCTATCTTGCTTCCAAGCGGTGGGGAACTTCCCTCTCCACGTCGTCGAGCTTCATGGACTGTTGTATTGCCGCTTTGTCGCCTCTAGCAACCTTATCTTCTCCAGGCCCATCGTCGGAATCGCGATGCCAGAGAGGGTGGTGGGAGGAAGTTTCCAGCTGCTTGGCGTCCAATCGGAGTCGGTAGATCTCCTCCCCTCTCTTGCCTCTTGCCTCTTGCCTCCCTCACATTTGAATGCAAGATCAGGCGTTAGGGAAGATGTGGATGGCTTCTGAGATGGTCGTCGTCAGCGAGGTGCAGTCGCTGGCGACCGTCGATTGTTTTTTAAAAACTTCTTTTAAAAAAATTCTTTTCTTTTCTTTTTCTTGCACTTAGGTCCTTTTATTTTGCATATTAGTCCCTACATTCATTTATAAATAATTTTAATAATGTTTTGTTTTGGTAAATTTACAGTGTGATCCTTGTGTTTTTCTTTTACTAATTCTCAAACTTTAAATTTTGACAAAAAACCCTCTGATTTTGTTTTCTTTCACCTTAAGTCCACTAATTTGCAAATAAAACCCTGAACTTCACTAAAATTGTGCTAAAAATATGATTTTCTAGCACATTTGCAAACCAAACCCAGGAAATTCATTTTTTACTCAAAAAGTTCATAGATTTGCATTTTAAGCCCTGAACTTCTCCAAAATTACACTAGTGCTTGTTTTTATGGCACATTTGCAAATCAGACCTTGGAAATTCATATTTTCATCCATGAGTCCACTAATTTGCACATTTAACCTTGAATTTCGTCAAAATTACACTGAACACATGTTTTGTTGGCATATTTATAGATTGGACCCTAGGAAACCTAAATTTACAAAAAATGCACAGTTTTGCACATTTAACCCCCAACTTCCCTATAATTACATAAAAATGTGTTTTTTTAACATTTTTTCGGATTTAACCCTGGAAACCTCAGTCTTTAGCTAGAACATGTAATTTTTGCACAAAGGCTCCTAGAAATTTACATATTTTACCCATGCATCCATTTGTACATTTTATTATTCTTTTTTTCATGCATATATTCTCATGCTTATTTTCTTGCATCATGCACACATTTCAAACTTATTTCAAACTTAGTTTTCGCATTATTTTCTGGATTGCTTTCGATTTTCATGATTTTGATTTGATTTGGATTTTCATCACCCAAAGGTGTACATTAACAGGCTTGATAATGCCTGTAGACACCCCAATTTTGAGCTCATTTGGCAGCAGGCTCCTTCGGTTGATGCTCTGGTCGCAACCACCAAAACCCTAGCTCACACAAGCCCAATTAGGTTCACACTAGCCCACATGACCTAATAAAACACTAAATCGCATTAAAATTCACTGAAAAATAAATAAAACACTTAATCCAACTAAAATCCACCCAAAACCCTAATAAGA
>JAMKQA010027629.1:0-27490 GCA_024699735.1 Posidonia australis
AGGGGCTAACCTAAAAAAAAGTCTTCTTCGAAGATCGTCGAAGGATCACCGGCGTTCTCCCTCCGGCTATCTCTCCGACGATGAAGCAGTGGTGATCCAACGATGAGGGGCGGTCCTGGAGGCTTGAGTGGGGCATGGCGGAAGTCCATAGCGCGACAGTAGGGGTTGAGGAAGCCTGAGGAGTCCCCCCTGCCTCGCGCTCCAACGAGGTTCTCCTATCGGCGACGAAGAAGACAACGACGAGGCGACTGGGGTGCTTCATCGACTGGAGCAGCGCGATAAGAGTTAGGGAAGCACCAGGGAATCATGGAGAGGCTGAGGAGAGTGTCGGTGAGGCCCGGGGAGGTCCGAGGTGCTCCTCCCATCCCTTGCGTGGGCGGCGATGGTTGCGGTGGATCGTCGGGGCGCTTCGGCGGTCTAGATGGTGATGGAGCGGTGCGGATGGCTTCGTGGAGGCGAGACAGAGGTCTCTGGATTGACGGCGTGAAGCAAGGAGGCCTGGTGATCCCCCGTGCCTCTCGACGGCGATCGATGGTGGCAATTGGGTTGATGTCGACTACAAAGGTCCTCTAGAGTAGAGGGGGGACCAGATAGATGGAGGAAAGAAGAAGAAGCTGGAGGAGAGGAGAAGAAGGGGAGGAGAGGAGAAGAAGAGGAAGAGAGGCCCTCGAGGGGCCTCGCCTGAGGCCACACTAGTGGGATGAACCCACCATCGGTGGTGAGGCAACGGCAGGCTAAGGGAGGATTCCTCCGGCAAAACGCAGCCAAAGCCTCGGGGATGCAGTCTAGATCTAACGGGGGGGTGCGCTTGAATTGAAATAGAGAGGGAGAGATGTATACCTGAGGAATAGGGTGTGTCTTCCGACGTGGCGGGTCGACGGTGGTGGCAGAGGCAGATCCGACAGTGCTCTGGTTGGGGCTCTGGGAAGCAAAAAAGGATGGGATCACTCTAGCAAGAGGGGGGACGCTCTCCAGGTGGATTGGGTATCGAGGGTGGAAGGTCTTGGCTTTTGGAGGGGAGGCTTTGTCGATCCGTTGAAGCTGTCAGCGGTGAGGAGCTTTTAAGCTTTGGCAGAGGCCTCCTCCACCGTCGATCCTCCTCCTTGATGCTTCTGTCGTTGGATTGAGGGCACGACGGAAGTGGAAGGCCCCGAAGATCACGGGATCAGGGATCTCACGCTGGAAAAGCAGGGATTGGATGTCGGAGATCACGTCGGAAATCGCGGGGTCGCCGGAGGGGACACCTTGCAGGAATTAGTATTCTGTTTTATAATGTTTTTTGGTTTAAACATTTTTTGGGCTTGTTGGGCTGCAAGTGGGCTTAGGGTTTTGGTTTTTCTTTGTTTTTCTTTTTTCTTTTGTTTTGTTATTTAAAAATAAGATTAATTTGATGATTTTTGATTTGATTTTGGGATTTGGATTGATTATTTGTGTTTTAATATTTTAAGTTGATTAAGGTTTTATTTGATGATTTAAATTTAGTTAAATGATTTGTCTTGGTTTTAAATGGATTAAATTTTTTTCATTTGATTTTTGGTTTTGGATTTATTTGAATTCTGATTTTGATTTGGTTGATTTAAATTTTGGATTTGATTAGATTAAATTTAGTTTTCATTAGTTTTCACTTGATTTAATTGAATATTTTATTTAGGTTTTGATTTAGGGTTTTAATTACTTTAGGTTTTTTGTTTTATTATATTTTTGGGATTTTCATGGATTTTAGGTTTTTGATTTTAAGTTCTTAAATTAGGGTTTTGAATTTTAATTTAGGCTTTTAATTTATGTTTTATGATTTTAATTCAATTTTTGGTTAAGGTTTAATTAATTGGTTTTAAATTAGGGTTTTAATTATTTTAGGTTTTTTATTTTGGGATTTTCATGGATTTAGGATTTTTGATTTAAAGTTTTTAATTAGGGTTTTGTGATTTAAATTTGATTTTTTATTTTGAGACTTAGGGTTTAATTAATTGGTTTTGAATTAGGGTTTTGTGACTTAATTAGGGTTTATGGTTTTAATTTTGGGTTTTTGTGTTTTAAATTAGGGTTTATTGGTTTATTTAGGGTTTTTAGATTGATTAGGGTTTTGAATTTCAATTAATTAAGGTTCTCCATGGATTTTGACTTTAATTAGGGTTTTTGCTTAATTACTTGGATTTTAAATGGATTTAAGTGGATTTTATTTGATTTTGACTTGAATTAGGGTTTTTGTTTCATTAATTGGATTTTAAGTGTTTTAAATTTGACTTTGACTTAAATTAAGGTTTTATTTTATAAATTGGATTTTATGTGGATTTTAAATGTGTTTTGTTTGGTTTTTATTTTAATTAGGTCAAAGTGGGCTAGTGTGGGCTTAAATGGGTCGGGGCTTTGATGGTCGCAACTAGAGCATCAACCGAAGGAGCCTGCTGCTAAGTGACTTCAAAATCGAAGTGTCTACAAGGTTCATTTAGACCTCGCCCATGGCCTAGAAGAGGATGGCAATAAGACTTGTTCGACTAGAACAAGTCCAACAAAGTAGATGGCACCAAGATTCGTTTGCCTGGAGCGAATCTGGAATGAGAACATCTAGACTTTGCCTGAGCCCTAAAAGAAGATGGAGATAAGACTTGTTCGACTAGAGTAAGTCCAACAAAGTAGATTGGATTCCGCCTTACCTGGTACAGAAGTCTATGACGGTTTCATTTGTCTGGGTCTAGACAACAAAACAATATTCTCGACTATTAGCCGGGTAGATCCTACCACCAAGTTGACTAGCAGAAAAGGGCAGTAGTTTGAACCAGTTGAGCACGTGTTGTTGCAAGGGCGACTTCATTTCAATCACAAGCATCCAAACAAACTGGCAAAAGCATCCCAATGTACTTATTCTAGCAATCGAATACAATGAAGTAATTACACAGTTTCAACATGCGATGAATCAAGTAGCATAACACAAATATCAAGAGTCTGTGTCATCTTTGGATCTCTTAGAGCCCCTAGCTTTGGAAAACAGTGTATGGCTTGGAGCAGCTCCACAGATCGGCCTGGTTCTTCAACTTCGGCTTCATAATCAACTGAACAACTTTTCCCTTCTATGATTGTGAGATCATCCGATCGGATGGAGCCATTAAGCAGGCATGATAGCTCTATAGTCATAGCATATGAGCTTAGAGGGTACTCCTGGAAATGAGCTAGCATCGGTCTTTGAGCAAAGGAATCTTGTTGTAGTCGAACTATCGCATCACACAAATTGGATGATATTCAACACCACCAATCAGCCCCGAGAGGATGATAGGCTGTATGTTGGTAGTATTGAAGAAAGCCTAAAAGTTATGAGTGGCCGAAGGAATGATGCGCTAGATCACCTTGTATTCTGTCAAACTCTTCAGTTGCTCGTATTCCTTGCGAACTGAGGTGAGTGTGCGAGCATGACCACTTTGGCAATAACATTCAAAGACCAACCGTTAAGGGAGTAAGACCTCTGCACCCAGATGAGCAGCCAACCACACCTGTACAAAAGCTCCACAACCATAAAAGTGTCGGCATCGTCGCAATGATCGGTCTAAGGCTCGGAAAGTCTTTGCCAGGATAATTGGGGTCAAATCTATCTGATAGGTTACCACCGCCAAAGCAATCTCTGCAACCTCGATGTTCACAACTGTCCAGCCGTGGCTACGAACTAGCTCACCTAAGAAGTGGACGATAAAGCCTCTCAACCACAGCTGATCGCCCAAGGAGGTGCGCATTTCGACCATCTTGTCAAATTAGGTTAATTGTAGCATCGCAGATTGTCCATTAGTATAGATAAGTCGACGACCACAATCGTCGGTTGACAGGCCTGTCAGTTCACTCATGACTGCAGAATATCCGTCGTGCTACATAAACACAGTGGGCCCTAAAAACTTCGATAGACAACATACCTGACAAACCTCCTCCAAAGTAGGAGTCAATTTAACTCTTTCGAAGCAGAATACATGGTTAGCAGGCTTCCAGAACTAGGTAGCTGCACACAAAAAGTATCAGGAGACCTCCACATTTGCAATATTTGAGAACTTTGAGGAGATGTCCCAAGTTCGCAGCTTGTCCGATCACTATCTGTTAATTTCCCAATCCATGCCCGGAGAGCATCTAAGCAATGCATTGATATGACCATCGTGGGGAAACCCATGATCAATAGGAGAGCTTCGGCTTCTCTTGATTCAGGTCTGCAGAACATTCTTAAAATATTCAAAATGACAAATAACTTTGTTCCATACAACAATATTTTATAAGGTCTAATGCAGACAGAAAAGTGTAGCATAAGTGGATTAATAATCAGAAAGACTAGCCCAAGGCTAAAGTTGAGTGCTAGAATTGAGAACTGAGCAAACTAAACAACGTGCTATCGAATGGACCAACTCGAGCATCAAGCCTTAGCAAGGGGTCCCAGTTACTAACTGGTGAGGACCAAGTGCTAAGTAGGTAAGAAATAGCCCTTAACCCCGATGGTTGAGATTGTCTAGTGACAGAGCCAACATTGGGTACTTACGAAATCCACTGTATCATTCAACTCTGAGAGAAATGCTGCCTAGCTCGCTGATAGAGTTTTCACTACTAGAATGATTGCTCTAAAGTTATATGCAAGATATAGAGAGTATTTTGCTAACTCTGCAGAATCGCGGCAAAGGCTGAAAGTGATGATTACAACCCCCATTGTCGTCATAAATTGCTGTGAAATGCTAGGTGATAGGTCAGCGACCACTCCAAACCCGTGTGAATGAGGCTGCCAGATAAGGCTAACATGCTCACCACCTCAGTAGGTAAGGTTACCTGCCTGGTGATGAGTTGACGGACTCGTTGTCGGGTAATTAGGGTTTCCAGCCCTGTGATGAGTTGACAGACTCATCGCTGGATAGTTAGGGTTATCATTCCAAGCAGAAGGGGCATCTGACATTATAACGGATGTCCATTGGGTGATTAGGGTTGCCAACCCGAAAAACAAAGTGGGATGAGGGTTGGTCCTCAGATGTAAGAAACCAATAGCTTAAATCTCCTCCGGACTTAGAGGAGTCACGAGGTAAAGAATAAAGGTTGATTTTAGGATTTAAGGAACCAATGTCTCGGTTCTCCTCCGGACTTGGAGGAGTCACAAGACAAAAGGATAAGGGATGATCCTAAGATTCAAGGAACCAGCGGCTCGGATCTCCTCTGGACTTAGAGGAGTCACGAGACAAAAGGATGAAGGCTGGTCCTAGGATACAAGGAACTAGCGACTCGGATATCCTTTGGACTTAGAGGAGTCACGAGACAAAAGGATAAAGGCTGGTCTTAGGATACAAGGAACCAGCGGCTTAGATCTCCTCTGGACTTAGAGGAGTCATGAGGAAAAAAGGATAAAGGCTGGTCCTAGGATACAAGGAACCAGCGACTCGGATCTCCTTCAGACTTAGAAGAGTCACGAGACAAAAGGAAAAATGACTGATCCTAGGATTTAAGGAACCAGCGGCTCAGATCTCCTCCAGATTTAGAGGAGTCACGAGACAAAAGGATGACGGCTGGTCTTAGGATTCAAGGAACCAATGGCTCGGATCTCCTCCGGATTTAAAGGAGTCACGAGACAAAAGGATAGAGGTTGGTCCTAGGATACAAGAAACCAACGGCTCGGATCTTCGCCGGACTTAGAGGAGTCATGAGATAAAAGGATAAAGGCTATTTGCTACTTGCTTACTAGCTAGCAGGTTTGTCTTCGTCTGCAGCTTGTCTACTTCGTTGTGTCACTACTTTGCCCATCCACTTGATGCTACCGATGCTATAGGATGATGATGGTTGATCCGAATAAACTGTTGCTCAAATTCTACATTGATACGTGGGGCTTGGCTGGATAAAGGTTTCACGAGGATATTGTTTCTTCCTCGAGTATGGTGGATTTGCTAAATGATTTCTGATAATTCTCTAGGCTTGCTGTCGTGTTGCTGATTGACCTCTGGGGAGTTTGACTTTGGCACTGGCTTATCGATTGTGTTCTCGCTTGCTGACTGGGGGAGTACTGATATTCTGACTTTGTTATGATCTTAGAGAGATATGGCTATTGTTATCCTCGATCTTGCGCTCGAGCTATGGAGAAGACATCATGTTCAGGATGAAGATACTGTCCCAAAAGGGTCAACCAAAAGGACAGCTAACGTGCCCCTGGTCGATGTAGAGGGTTATCACCATAATGGCAGTTGACATGCCCTTTTTGTAGGGTATCCTGTGCTAGATTTTTGGCCAAGGAGAAACTGACATGCCCATGGTTTAGGACCCAGCGAGACCTTGCAAAGTGGACAAACGATAATGCATGCAGGAATGATAGTGTCATGTTGTATCACCCTCAGGATTTGGAATGCTAATTATGCCTACTATGAGAAGGGGAGAAGACCTTGATTCACGAGACACTACCCGAACTTCTAGGTTATGGGTGGCTCTCCGGAATGGGTGATTCATGTGGGAGTGGCTCCATACCAAACTCTTGGGGACTTGAACCTACTTTTTTTAAACTTTTGGCTTATTTCTTTTCTCCCTCTTTGGGCTTGTAGGCTTGCTCTAACTCTTGCTTGGGGGTAATGGGCATCTGGATTAAGATGAGGTTGTTGTAATTATGCAAGAGGGGTGGCTAATCCCTTTGGTCATTTGGGCTCTTCGGATGTTCTCTTCAACTCCTCCCCAAGGTAAATGATAGGAATAGAGTTAGCCTACCTGCCTCTTTCTTTTAGGGCTAGCTTCTGTCTACGACTTCTGTGTCCTTATTTCTTTTGTGCCCTTGTGGATATGTTTATTTTTCTTTGGCTCATACTCATACTCACTCCTAACATTTTATCTCCCTCCGGAGGTGTAAGTCCCTATGGGAGTTTGGACATTTCGCCTAATCATGGTCGGATGGTGGCTCCCTCGCTCGCTAGAGTGTCGGGGTAGTATCAATTGAAGAGGTATAGACCCTTCTCAAGTAGGCTAGCTATTCTGATTTTCGTCATCGGGATAGGATGTTGGTGCATTTATGCATAGATGCATGTAGTTATTGATATGCTTAAGTTGCTGATGTGCACAAAAGTAAAAGAGCAAATGTTGTAGATTAGATGCGCATGGATTGCCTTCTTATTTTAGAAATATGTAGGCATGATGGAGTGGTGGATGATGCATGATGTGCGAAAGGATACTTTGCAAGGCGAGGATACACGCCTTCCACTCATTGGTAGTATTTCTTTAGATAACATGCGTTGACTAGCTCAGATAGCTCGATGTTGTCCATGTCTTCGAGGATTGCTGCACCTCTCGAATAGACTTGCTTGATGATATTGGGACCATGCCAGTTAGGTCGGAATTTGCCTCGATCGTCAGGGAGATGTATAGCTAGCAAAACCAGATCACTTGGTGTGAAGCTCCTAGGTCGGACTCTTTTTTGATATGATTTTACCATTCTTCCTTGATAATAGTGGGCAGTGTGCATGGCTTGTAGTCTGCACTCATCAATCATATTCAGTTGGATGCATCTGTCCTCAACTCATTCTTCTTCTTCTAGTTCAGCCTCTCTCAAGATTCTGAGTGATGGGACCTCTACTTCGACTAGTAGGACCGCTTCCATACCGTATACCAATGAGTAAGGTGTCACTTTTGTTGATGTCCGGACTGAAATTCTGTAGGCCTAAAGCACATAGGGAAGCTTTTCATGCTAATCCTTGTGCATCTCGATACTCTTCTTTAGGATCTTGATCAGGTTCTTGTTTGCTAACTCCACGACACCGTTCATCTGTGGACAATACAGGGAGGATCTGTAATGTTTGATCTTGAGGCTCTGTAGATAATCCTCTAACCTTTGAGCTATGAAATTCTTGCCGTTGTCGAACATAATGGAGTGTGGCACCCCGTACCAGGCTACGATGTTGTTCTTGATGAACTTCTCTGTGGCTACAACTATGACAGTCTTGTAGAAGGCGGCTTCCATCCATTTGGTAAAGTAATCTATGGCCACCAAAATGTAGTTGTGGCCGTTGGATGATGCCAGATGGATGGCTCCGATAACATCTATTCCCTAAGTAGAGAAAAGCCACGATGAAGACATGCTATGTAGCTGCTGAGGAGAAGCATGTACGAAGTTCCCGTGAATTTGGCATTTGTGCACGAATCGACAACAATCTACTTCCATTGTTGACCAAAAGTAGTCTTGTAACATGATCTTCTTGGCTAACAGTATTGCATTCATGTGAGGGCCACATGTCCTAGCGTGGATTTGAAGCATCAAGGTATCAACCTCCTTCTTGTTGACACATTGCAAAAGCATCTGGTAATATGATCTTTTGTATAGATGCCCTTCGCCCAACACGTACCTTGACGCTAGGTGCGCCATGGTTTTCTTATTTGTTGCTGAGGTGCCAATTGAGAGATTGCTTGATTTTAGGAAGGTTTTAATGTCGTGATACCATGGAAGTTTTAATGATAGGTCCGCCCCCTCTATGCTCATGCAATGAATGGGCTGCTCTGCTCGAGTGACCGATACATCGACTATGCGCTCGTCAGGTATTGAGAGCCAGGAGGCAAGGGTTGCTAGTGCATCTGCGTAGGAATTTTTAGCTCTACTCATGAAGGAAAAGTGCACTTCTTCAAACTCCTTGACGAGCTATAGAAGATATTCGTGATATGGCACGAGCTTTGGATCTTTAGTTTTCCAATCACCGTTGATCTGGAATGACTATCATGGCATCCCTATGTACTTGTAACTTTCGTGCGCCATGTTTAATGCGATCTGCAGTCCCATGATGCATGCCTCGTACTCGGCTTCATCAACGTGCACTCGAAAGTGAGTTTTTTGGAAAAGGGAGTCATTTGTCTCTGTGGTGTCGACAATACTACACCGATTCCTCTACCCCTCTTGTTAACGGCTCTGTGAAAGTATAGATGCCACCTGGGCCTATCATTTGGCTCCTCAGAATCTAAATCTCCCATGGCAAATAGGATGTCTTCATCTGGGAACTACGTCTACAAAGGCTCGAATTTTGGCAGTGGTAAGTCGACTAGGTGGTTTGCTACTGCTTGCCCTTTCATTGATTTCTGCGTGACAAACATAATGTTGTACTAGGATAGCGGCACCTGTCATTTCACGCATCGTCCCACTAATGCTGACTTTTGGAACAAGTACTTCATGGGGTCATGTTGGCATAGGAGAAGGACCGGATATGACATTATATAGTGTCTGAGGCGTTGGGTGGCCCAGACAAGGGATAGACAGATCTTCTCAATGGGACTGTACCTAGCTTCGCAATCGTTGAACTTCTTGCACAGGTAGTAGATGGCTCTCACCTTACGTCCCCGACTCATCGTGTTGCCCAAGGACCACGCTCATGGAGTGCTGAGTAGTGGAGAGATATAGCAATAGGGGGTTTGTGCACCCAGAAAGTAAAGGAAATGATTTGACAGGAATTTCATTTCCTGTTGACCATACAAAATAAAGGTGTTTGTGCACCAAACCAGAAATGATTTCAAAGGAAACTTGATTCCTTTACTTTCCAGAGTATTTAAATCTCAATACTTTTCATTTCCCCCCCTCTCCCGTGGAATTTCACCAGATTCCTAACGAAAACCCAATCCCTCTCCTCCTCACGAAAACCCTCTCCCACCGTCCTCCCCCTCCCCACGTCCTCCCCCTCCCCGCAGTCCTCCTCCTCGTCGCCATCCTCCTCCCCGCGTCCTCCCCCTCCCCGCAGTCTTCTCCCTCGTCACTGTCCTCCTCCTCCCTGTCGTCCTCCTCCCCACCGTCGTCACCGTCCAGGTCCTCCATGCCCTCCACCTCCGCAGCGTCCTCCTCCTCCATGCCATCTAGGTCTTCTGTCGTCCTCTGCGTCGTCCAGGTCCTCCACGCCCTCCACCTCCACCTCCGTGCCATCCTCCTCCTCCATGCCGTCCAGGTCTTCCGTCGTCCTTTGAGCCGTCCAGGTCCTCCACGCCCTCCACCTTCACCTCCACCTCCGCAGCTGCGCCGTCCAGTAACCGTCGTCGTCCTCCTCCCTCGGGCCACCTACAGCTCTGACCCTCTCCTCTCCTTTGTTGTTTTTTTTAAAATATAATTGTAGTTTCTACATGTTACATGGATTGACTTGATTAGTTAGAAAGGTAATATGATGTGTGATTGTTGTTTTTTAATTTGCTATTTTTGTCAAATTGTGCAATTCAGAACTAGATGGATTACTTCTAGCTAAGACGTTGGGAGATGAATTTTTCAACAACAATCATTCTTGTTTGCCTATAAGATGTTCGATGAAATTCTTGCATAGAAATACGGTCACCCATATTCTAGTTTCCTTTGCTTTCCTGAACAGGCACAAACAACAGGAAACTTGGTCAATAGGAAATCAGTTTCCCTCACTTTCCAATTCCTAGTAATTCCTGTTGACTCTAGAATTCCATTTCTTATCAAATTTTGTGCACAAACAGGCCCAAGAGGTCGTTCGGATGTGGGTGGAACCAGGATGGGAGGTTTTGTGAGGAGCTGCTTGATTTTGTCGAAGGTAGCTTGACATTCTTCATTCCAGTGGACTTGCACGTTCTTTCTTAACAGCTTGAAGATAGGCTCACAAATGGGGGTAAGCTGCGCGATGAATCGGCTGATATACTGTAATCGACCTAATAAACTCCGAACCTCCTTTTCAGATGTAGGGGGAGGCATGTCAATAATGGCCCTTGCTTTACTAGGGTCAACCTCGATTCCCCTTTTATTGATGATGTTTCCCAGAAGCTTACCTGAAGACACCTCGAATATGCATTTGTTGGGGTTAAGACAGAGTTTGTACTTTTTGAAGTGGTCAAACAGCTTTCTCAAATAGATAAGGTGTTCCTCAGGCTCTCTAGATTTGGCAATCATATCATTTACATAGACCTCTATTTCCTGATGCATGAGGTCATTGAAAAGTGCGGTCATTACCCTTTGATAAGTAGCACCAGCATTCTTGAGCCCAAATGACATCACACGATAGCAGAATACTCCTCAAGGGGTGATGAAGGATGTCTTCTCTATATCCTCCTCGGCCATTCTGATCTGGTTGTACCCTAAGAAGCCATCCATAAACGATAACATTTTGTGTTCGGTTGTATTGTCCACCAAGACGTCTATGTGAGGAAGTGGGAAATCGTCTTGGGGGCTCGCCATATTGAGGTCTCTATAGTCGATGCACATATAGACCTTTCTGTCTTTCTTTGGCACTGAGACAACATTTTCTAACAACTTTGGATATAATACCACCTTGAGGAAGTTCACCTTGTTTGTTTCATGATTTCCTCCTTGAGTTTCAAGATCCATTAGGGTCCCCATCTCTTGAGTTTTTGCTTGACTGGCATCTCGTTAGGCTTTAGGGGTAATGTGTGTACCACCACTTCGACATCCAGACTAACCATGTCGTCGTAGCTTTATGCGAAGACATCTATGTATGGTCATGGCGGTGGAACCCTACACAGTTCTCCTAGATGCGTGGAAGCACACGAGGAGTCCCGATATGGTCATGGCGAAGATGGTGAATCCGGAGAAGAAGACTGGGCTCAGAAACACCAAGGAACGACAAGAAAAGAATAAGGAAAAGGAGTCGCCACCTAGTCTTTTAATGGAAAGACGAGGAAAACCAAACACAAAGGGAAAAACCAAAAGAAACCAAGGTGAAGAAAACAAATGCATGCTCCACGCCTAATGGATGCAACACTTGGCCATTGCGGGCTAGAGAAAGGATAAGGATTCTTGTTATGCATGGAGAAGGGGTTAGGCACCCCCGTGCGCCCGAGGAACTCGGTCTTTCTAGGTTTCCTACTTGCTAATGGTCTATTGTGTGTATGCTTGCCTGTTCTAAGTGCATATGCCTAATATGGCTAGAAAACATGCCAAATCAAAGAGAGGAAGTGAAGAAAACAAATGATAATTTGAGGGACAAATGTAGGCATTGAAAATGCCACTTTACTGTACGCCCTTGGGCGATGAGGAAAATCATGAGAATCGAGAACACTCGAAAAGCGTCACGTAAATCAGCGAAAACTTGAAGAAATCCGAGAAAATCAAATTAAGGAAAATAATCCTCATTCGGATCAATGTCAGCATTATCAAGCCTATTAATGTACGCCCTCGGCAATGGAAATCCAAATTAAATCAGAATCGTGAAAGTCGAAAGAAATCTGAGAAACAACGTGAAAATTGAGTTTGAAACAAGTTGGAAATGTGTGCATAATGTAAGAAAGAAGGCATGAGAAAATATGCATGAAAAGGAAAACAAAATGTACAAAATGCATGTGTGAGTGAAATATGTAATTTCCAGGGGCTTTTGTGCAAAATTTACATGTTCTGAGTGAAAAATGAAATTCTGAAGCTAAGTCATCAGAAATACTTAGGAAAACACATTTTATGTAATTTTGAAGAAATTAGGGGTCAAATGTGCAAAACTGTGCATTTTTGGTCACATTCAAGATTCTTAGGGTTCAATATGCAATTTTGCCAGTAAAACATGTATTTAGTGCAATTCTGAAGTAATTCAGGGTTAAATGTGCAAGAAAAAGAGTTTATGTTTGAAAACAGGAAGTTTCAGGGACTGACATGCAATTTTTCTCCAGAAAATATGCATTCAGTGTGAAATTAATGAAGTTCAGGGTTTAAAAGGCAACTTTTGAACACATTTGAGTAAATATTTGAATATCCAGGGTTTAATTTGCAATTGTGACAGAAAAATATGCAATCAGAACAATTTTAATAAAGTTTAGGGCTTTTATGTAAAGTTTTGGATTAAAAGATGAATTAAAAGCACATCAGGGGGTTTGTATAAAATTTTAAAGCCTGGAAAATATTAATAAAAAGTACAAGGGTCACATTGTAATATTTCAAAGCAAACATTATTAAAATGATTGAAAAAAAACTGCAGGGACCTAAAAGCAAAATAAAAGGACTTACCTGCAAGAAGAGAAATGTGAGAGAAGTTTTTTCTAAAAAAAAGTTTAAAACTTACTCGACGGTCGACGACGACAAGATCTCACCAGCGACGGTGTCTGGAGTGCGATCCCAAGCTCTCCTGAGGCCTAATCCAGCATCTAATTGCCCGATGAGCAAGAGGAGAGGAAGAGAAGAGGATTTGACGGTTTGGATGGAGCTTCGGACAGTTGGAAACCTCCCCCCGTCTCCCTCGCCGTCGACGCAGTTTCTGTGACGGCGCCGTGGAAGAACGGGACCCTGGAGGTGCTGGATCGGTGGCCCTGGACTTCTGGAAGCTTGGTGACGCAGTGAGGAGTATTTCCCCTAGCTCAGAGGCGAGAATGACATCGTTCCTCTCCTTCCCGACCCTGCTTGCCGTCGGCGTTGTCTTCTCTAGTGAGCTCGACTACGAGGGCTATCCGGGGCACAAAATGGAGTCTTGCCACTCCAGAGTGCTAGGGGTGTGTCGTGAAAGGTTCCTGGATGCTTAGAGAGATGCAGCAAGGCTGGAGTCGACGGTTCGAGACCCACTGTTCACCTTCTTCTCCAATGACGGCAAGGGGTCCTGATTCCGGCGAGCAGCTCCTGGAGGTTGGCTGGGCTTGCTCCATGGCGTCTCGAGGGGTGGAGAAGCAAGGGAAGGTCTGCCCTCCTATGTTGCCGAAAAAACGTTCTCGGCGACCTAAGTTTCTCCTGATTTCAACCAAGGGGACCTCCTAGCTTACCGAAATTGATTGGGGAAGAAGGAGGAGGACCTAGGGAGCTAAAATGAGGAAGAATTAAAGTCTAAGTGGTGCTTACTTGAGCAGGCAGTGGGTTTGGCAGTCGGAGCTCGCTGGAGATGGCCTAAAGCTTGAATTTTCTTCTTCTCTGAGCTTCCCCTCTAATCTGAGACCTCTCTGGTTGAGAGAAATCTCCTTGGTGGCTCTCCTCCTGTAACGCCTCAAACCCAGCACGTTACCTAAATTATAGTATCATAAGCAAAATTACACTAATTACAGTAAAATTAAATAATTGTAACTAAGGCTCACCTCCAGGAAACAATGTGCGGTCAGAAGCTCCGACTCCGGCACCAGAACTCGACTGCACTCAACTGTACCTGAAAACCAAACAAGCACGCATGAGTGACATCTAAGTCACCCAGTACGTGCCCCAAACATACATACAACGAAATCCAACGAAATGTCAAAAACTCAACTTTAACTTATAAAACTTAGTTTTCTTTTAAAAATCCATTTTAAAACATCTTTGTCCTGTCTTTTGAAATCATTTGGGAATCTGTTTCTAGGATTATACTTTTTTCAAAACTCACTCTCCTTTTTCTTTTAAAATTTCTAGAAATCATTTCCAAAACCATGTTCCTTTTCAAAACTCATCTTTCTTCTTTATTGCTTGGGATTTCTTCCCAAGACTAAAACCATTTTCAAAACTCATATTTTTGACCAGATCCAGCCTAAAACACAATGCCTCTCGGGCTCAAAACCAAAATCATAAAAAAACTGGCTGGTAACTGGTTAAAACACAATTCTTGTTTTATTCTAGGATTTTATGACCATTCATAAGTCCAATCCTAGACAAACCACATTCCTTTTATTTCTCAAAATCACATTCTTTTCCTATTCATTTCTAGTTTTCTTTACTGATGTTACCTTGATCAGGGGTAACCAGGCACACAAGCAGTAGGCGAGGACATCATTTCCCCTACCTCCTTGCACTGCCGCAGTGAAATTTCCTGTGTGGGATGCCATCGCCTCGACCAACCGGCCTCAATTTCTTTCATATATGCATGCGGATACGTCTTTGCCTGACGCCCCATTGGTGACTCGAACAACTAGGTGCAATGACCTAGGCTCAGGCTACACCATCGGTGACTCGAACAACTAGGTTCAATAACCTAGGCTCAGCCTACACCGTCACGAGCTCGGTGACCCGAACAACTAGGTACAACGACCCATGCTCAGCCTACACCATCTCAAGCTCGACAACCACAGTCGTATGTGGCAACTGGTTTCATTGGAGCCTCATACTCCTACCACGTTGTTGACACCAACCCCCGTGGTTCCTTAACACATTATTAGTGTTTCATTTTCAAAACTCTTTAAGCTTTCCTTTTTCAAAACCATTTCCAATTCCATTCTTTTTCGTTGTAGGAATCTGTTTCCATGCAACACTTGACCCTCCACTAGGGTCTCAACTCAATTCATGAAAAGCCATGTGTTTTAAATTCACAATTGGGTCTCATGCACAAAACCACACACAATCAACCATTTACTCATTTATAGGGTCTAAAACCTTAACCACGCCCAAATCCACTTATTTGGGTTCAATATTCCTCCATGTCATTTACATGGGGAAAACATCATTAACACATGCTTTACATGCCTCTTAAACCATTTATCCTTCATTATATTTATATTCATATTTATGTATATCAGGGCCAGGGCAAAATCGACAGACCAAAACCAAGTTCGGTATACTAAAATTCCCTGCTTCGGTATACCGAACATTTTCGTTTACCGAACATTTTCGGTATACCGAACATTTTCGGTATACCGAACATCCCTGATTCGGTCGGCTGGATGATTTTGGCCTATCGAAACCAGGTATCCTTGCTTAATCTATTAGGATTTTGGCATACCGAATTCAATTCGGCATACAAAATTTCCTGCAACCAGGGCATTCCCTTGCTTCAGACGACAAAATCGCTAGAAGTCGGAGCCTCAATCGGACCTCCCAAACACACATCACAAATTACCAATAAATCATGGGGTGTAGAC
Source organism: Posidonia australis (assembly GCA_024699735.1). NCBI lineage: Eukaryota > Viridiplantae > Streptophyta > Magnoliopsida > Alismatales > Posidoniaceae > Posidonia > Posidonia australis. The sequence continues at coordinate 15,697 of JAMKQA010027629.1, forward strand.
CCTTGAGTCTACTTCAAAACCCCTCAAATCATTCATGATTTCATTAACCACACAATCCACATGAAAATCACAAAGGAATGAGACTCAAAAACGGCTACTTTAGCCTTCATCCCAAAATCTTGTATATTCCTACAAATTTCCATCCTAACCGCATGATATCTAGGTTTTCATGCATTTCAACTCATTCCCATCAATACCACTATTTTTCTACAATTTTACATGCATTTTTCATCATTTTCTTGCATTTAACTCATTTTCAAGATAATGTAGAATAGGGGGAAAGGAGGGGTCGCGTACCTCTCCGGCGAGCCTCCCCGCACACCGACGACTCTCCCCGCACTCCGGCGCAGCCTCGGCGAAGATTCCTCCTCCGATGGACCACACCTCTAGTTGTGCGCGATGTTCTTCCTCTCCTTCTTCTCCCTTGCATCGTCTCCCTCTTCCACTCGCCTTCACCTCTCTTTATCTCCTCCTCCTCCCGCGTGGCGTCGACCGCCCATCATGTCAGAGAAGACGGGAAGGCACGGGCCAGCGTCATTATTTCCACGGGCTGGTGGAGGAAGAAGACGGGGTGAGGTGAGTCCGTGAGAGAGAGAAGGAGAAAAGAAAGAAAGAAAAGAGGGAAAGAACGAGCATGCAAACTGAGGGGACTGTGCATCCTCAAATTGGACTCCACATTGGTTCCAAATCACAAGCAGGTGCACAGAAAGCCAACCACAAGCTCACACACATCCAAGAAACAACAGATTATCTATTAATAAACCATTTATACAATATTACAATTAATTACATGGTTTACAATTAAAAATGGATAATTAGGCCCAGATGTCACACCTCCCAATTTTCCAAGCTTTCTCTCTCCTTTTTCTCCCCCCTTTTCCTTTGCAATTGGGGGGTATTTATAGGCTTACAAATGGCTAGGGTTGTTAGAATTGTTTGTTATGATTAGTTAGAGGTTGTTGGAAGTTGCTACAAGTTGTTATAGGTTGTTATGATGAAAGTGGGAAGTGGTTAAGTTTGTTTGGGTGGTTAGAGGTTATTATGGTGGAGTGGGAAGTTGTTATAGGTTGTTAGGGTTTGAAATTAGGGTTTAGGGTTTGACTTAGGGTTTAGGGTTTGATTTAGGGTTTAGGTTTTGATTTAAGTTTTAGGGTTTGATTTAAGGTTTAAGTTAGGGTTTTGAATTAGGTTTAGGGTTTGACTTAGAGTTTAGGGTTTGGTTTGGGATTTGATCTAGGGTTTAGGGTTTGAAATTAGGGTTTAGGTCTTGATTTAGGGTTTAGGTTTTGATTTAGGTTTAAGGGTTTGATTTAAGGTTTAAGTTAGTGTTTTGAATTAGGTTTAGGTTTGGGTTTTGAATTAGGTTTAGGGTTTGATTTAGAGTTTAGGGTTTAGGGTTTGGATTTGGATTTGGTTTAAGGTTTGATTTAGGGTTTAGGGTTTGATTTAGGGCTTTGATTTGAATTTAGGGTTCTAAATTAGGTTTTGAATTAATTTTATGGTTTTGGACTAAATTTTGAGTTAAGTTTAAGATTTTGAATTTGATTTAGGTTAGTTTTAGGGTTTATGGTCCAATTTCAAGCATATGGGGTGTCTACACTATGAAATCTACCCTAGCCTTTGGAGACAGCTTAGCACTGATGAGTACCTCTTTGACATCCTCTATTGTACTGATGTTGACCCATTCAGTCTCTTTCTCGACATGCATATTTGGCCCCTCTGGATCATTGTTGTGGATCTGGAATTCAGGTGTCTCGCCATTTTCATCTATGTCATCATCCTCTTCTTCATAAGCGATGAGCTCTGATAAGATTTCTCCCTTGAAGGTTGGATCAGTGACGTCGAATGAGAGGATGTCCTCTGATTTCTGTCCCTGATGGTGCTTCATAATGGCCACATTGACTTTGGTGTTCTTATATCTGCACTGCGTGACCTCTGACTCTTTGACCGTGGGGTCTGTTGATTGGCTACGTTGATCTGTTTCCTCCGCTACTGATGCTATTTTTTGATTTTTTGAGTTTTCTGATTTTTTTGGTTTTTCTGGGTTTTCTAATTTTTTTTGTATTTTCTGGGTTTTTTGTTTTTTTTTTTGTATTTTCTGTAATATGTACAAGGAGTGCTACTAACTGGCGGTTGTCCCGCTGTTGACTGATAGGGATGATGCCACCTGGCTTTCCTCCTGAGCCTAACTTATGGTCTTTTTTTTTGACCCTCACCTTGCTTAAGGTGAGGCTTCGGCTATGTGTACCATTTAGACCCGCCTCCTGGTTGCAAAGAGATTAACTCTAATGGTCTAGTGGGTTCTGGTTGTGACTCGGCCAGGACCATGATGGATGAGTGGTCCGACTGCTGATGGAGGGTTGTTGGATCTAATTCTGACACTTTAGCCTTTCCTTTTCTCAGCCTCTGATGCTCGGCTGCGTCTTCGGCCCATAGTGACATGTTCTTGAAACAACACTTCTAAATCACTGACTTGATCACTCAACTGAATCACCCTACTAACTGTCTCATCTTCTTCTGAGGTGCAATTAGGATATTGGATGACACTCAGCTCTGCCACTGGCTTGTCTGGACTATAGGCCTCTACTGGTTGGATATGAGACCATTGTAAGTAATGCCCAAGACTGGTTGACTGCACTGATTGATTTGCTGGCATGACTGCTTGTAGGACTATTGCTGCAGGGCTCGTTGTTGGGGCGGTGACTGATACTGCCAATGTGACTACAAGCGGTTAAGGCTGTGGCTGCACAATCTGATGTTGGCTCTTCTCTGCAGTGGCCTAGCTCTGATTGCGATCAAGTATCCTTGCACTAACAAAGTTAGTGAGATCCCATGGAATAAAGATCCTATTGTGTCTCCTGGTGCGTGAATATTTGTCTTTGTGTGGCTGTCACTTGTAGCTTAGTCCCTCGAACTCTAGCCTTTCCTACACATGGATGGGCTCGGAGATTCTTGGCCATGTCACCCGAGAGGTGTTCCTTTCTTATATCACCAATTGCGACACACGTTTCCGACCATCTGAAGGGGATTACTATGAACGGTCAAGTAGCTGACACGCTTGAGAGCTGGAATGTAATTGATCGGCTCGAAATGATTGACCCGAAACAAAACATTAGATGGCTTAGGGTCAAAATGAATGGTCTGGAATGAGACAACAGAGACTGACTCAACCTTTTCTTTGTCAAAATCTTCCACAATGACAACAACTATGTCGTTGCCCCAACGGAACTTAACCATACGATGGAGGATCGAGGGGATCACCTGATGCTTGTGCAACCAAGGGTGCCCAAGTAAGAGATTGAAAGTAGGTTCCAGATCCATAATATAAAACTCGACATTGAAGACTATAGGCCCTATAGTGAGAGGAGTAACCAGCATCCCTAGCGCGTCGTGATGCATGTTATCGGAAGTCGTCATTTCCTTTGTAGCTAGTATGATATCCTCGACTTTGAATCCGATTCTAGTTGCTGTACGCAAAGAGTAGATGTTTAGGCCCACGCCGTTATCTACCAGGGTGAGGAGAATTCTGAAGCTATGATATTGCACTATAATAAATAGGGGTTGGTTATGATTGACTCTTGCTAGAGGCAATTCCTCGTTGAAAAAAGAAATGACATGAGGCTTTGTGATCATACCCACTATATTTTCAAAAGCAGACGGCTCTATGGTGGGAGAGACGTGAGTAGCCTGAAAGACCCTGAGGAAGACCTCTCGATGTTCGAAAGAAGTATGGATGAGATCCCGAATAGAGATGTCAGCCTTAACCTTCTTCAGTTGAGACGTGATATTGGCAGAGGGATGCTCCTGCTTGGTAGAAGCTGTAGGGACTGAACAAGGGGCCATCTTGGAGGGTTGAGCAACTGATTGATGAAGGGAAGATGCTGAACGATCAGGTTGGGCCGCTGGCACTAGCAGCCTTTACACTCTTCCTGACCTAGTGACCTCTGTGCACATCTTTGCGGCATAATCATAGGGTACTCAGTGAGTGTCCCTCGTTAGGTTGACGACCAAAGGGGTACGTGCCGCTAGCTCTAGTGGCACCGATATCAGGCTGACTGAGAGGTGGTTTGGCTGGATAGGATGAATAGGCACGGGTCGGGCGAGCAGGCAAATGGGCGCCTCAGAGTGCACGGTCGACGATGCGGCAGTACGCTCCGCCTTTGCGATCAATCGTATCATGTGGACTGTTGACTCAGAACCGGTAGAACTCAAGCGATATAGACAAGTAGGGAATGGCTCATCAACGGTATGGATCAGATCAGAGGGGTCCACCACGGATGTCGTAAACCTAGAAGCAGAAAGGAAATAGATTCCTGAGGCCTTAACACTGGCCGAGTTGGTATGTGCTGGCATGGGTTGGTTGACAGTGTTGGGATAGGCAGATGGTGCTTGTGCCCATAGGGTTGGTGGTGCTGGTGTAGTGTGTGCCTCCTAGGTGTCAATGATGATGACCTTGCGATCAATCAGGTCCTGAACGACATTCCAAAAAGCCAAGCAAGTATCCATCGAATGGCTCGCACAATGATGGAAATTGCAATAAAGGTTTGTGTTGTACCACACTGGAAGAGGGTTCGACGTGGGGCGGACCTCTAGAAGGTTCAAGAGTGACACCACCTTGGGGAGGACGACACTCAATGGCTCAACAAGTGGGGTGTACTGTCGTGTAGCACGCTGAGGCCGTCTCTGCCCTAGGTGGGGTCCTTGCCGGACCGCTGCCGCGGGGTACACTGGCTAGGCGGTGGTGGTGATCTGTGGTGTGCACAGTGCCCTAGGTGGAGGTGCATAGATTAATTGATTCGGGTTTGCTTGGTTCACCACATTGACGGGCATGACGAGAGACCCTACATATGCGACAACAGGCTTGGGAGGATCCCTCCTCTTAGCGTAACTGGTGCTAGCACCGTTACGAGTGCTGCAGCTTGCATGGTGATCAGGAGATGTGGCTTGCTTGGCAAAGGTGGCAAGTGTAGGAAAGCTGCCACTGCAAAGGGAGCTCTCTACATGCGCACCTGCTTGAATCAAAGATGCAAAGGTGGTGACAAGCTGAATGCTCAATAGAGCCTCAACATCTGGCTATGCGTCTCGAACAACAATTTCGGTAGATTCCTCATCGGAGGGTCTATCTCTCACTTGCGATGCTAGGGCACACCAGCGACCGACGTACTCGCCAAACGGCTTGTGGGGTCTCTACCTTGTGGCAATAAGATCCTCCCTCTTTGGGACCAAGTCGAGATTGAAAGCATATTGGTCCATGAACACTTGTGAGAGGTTGTTCCAAGTCTTGATCGAGCCCATGTCAAGTTGTGTGAACCATTTGAGGGTTGTACTGTTGAGATTCTTTTGGAAAAGGTGGATCAATAGCCTCTCGTCAGCTTGGAGTTGAGTGAGGTCTCCACAATATTCCCTAAGGTGTGAAATGGGGCAACCCTTACCATTATACTTTTCAAAATCCAAGATTTGAAAATGTCGTGGGAGTGTCGCCTTTAGGAAATAGTAGAGGTCTCGGAATCTATAGGGTTGGTGGTCGCCTCCCCGCACTTGTCGAGGTGCTCTCTCTAGATCACCCACCCTAACGTGGAGGGTATCTAGAGCTACTACCGATGAGGGTGATGTAGTAGGGGGAACGGTCGCATATGCTGTGTGGGTCGCACCTAAGTGCTCCTCCGGGTCCACCATCGTGCCTACTAGTGCTGTGGCATGATGGCCAGTGTATCCGTGCATGGGTGTTGAATGTGGTTGTGGGAAAGGGGTTGCCTAAACCTGATGATGTATAGAATAAGCAGAATGTTGTGTAGCAGTGGGTGCCGAATGTGGGAGTAGCAACAGGTGCCGAATGCAGGAGTTGCACCTGCTACAGCGGTACGACGCCAGACAGCTGGCTCTGTGGATGTTGTACTCCAACCAACCCGAGGGACTGGCCACTAGATGCTGGAGTAGAATGTTGTGCAGTGAGGTAGGGTGTCTATGAGTGAGGCAGTGGCGTCACCCCTAACGTTGGTACAGTGAGGAGCTAGGGTGAGGGCTGAGGTGGTGGTGCAAAAGGTGATGCCTGGAACACTAGAGTAGGCTATTAGGGAACCTCAGGAACAGTGGAGTCCATAACAGACTAGATAGCAAAGGCCATGCCCTCGATCTTCTGGGCGAGGGCCAACAAATATTCTACCTGTGCAGTAGGAGATCCCTTAGGGACAATGAGGGGTGGCACAGTCAAAGGTTCGGATGTCAAAGACGGAACATATACAAATTGCCCTGAAGGCAGGGACCCTGCAAGGGATGTCATTGCAGCGGGCTGAGTGCTAAAAGAGAAAGGGCCCTAAAGAAAGCGAGGCCATTAGTGATACATCTGGCACCTGAGCAGCGGTCACTGAGACAAACTCAGTGCCTAGCTCCAGACCGGCCAAGGTTGGTGGATGTCCTATGGTGTAGGGGACAGGGCCTCCGTGCATTGGAATGTGATGCACAAAAGGGACAGAGTGAATAGCTGAAGTCATAGTAAGGGTAGGAGGGACAGAAAATGGAGTGTCCTCTTGAGCAAAAATGGTGGAGAGAGGCTCGTTGGTGCGCTGGGCCATGGCTGACCGAGAACGGGTGCGAATGAGATTGCGGTGGCAAGTGAGAGGATGAATCCTAAGACGAGCTATCGTTAAAGTGATGAATTACCCGAGAAAAGATGATCTACAACGAAGTGTCGCAAATTGACGAATCAAAGGTAGGAACACTCGAGCACTGGCTAAGGAACTCATGCTCTACCCTAGAAAAAAGAAAACTACCGGTGTTAAAACCAGCAACAAGATGCAGTTATTAAAGTGGCGTGAATGGCATTCATGCACATGGATGCATCTATTATACTCTCTCTCACCCATCTAGTGTGTCCTACCAGGCTGTCTACTACGGGATCGCACATGGGTAAATGGGTCTTCGACTTAGGCTAGAAGGTAAGGTCCCCACTCTAAATCCTGGTCAAAGCACAGGCAGTGAACAAGTGGTGCATTGGTGGCCTCGTCTCCTACAGTAGCATGGAGTTGTACCCTCTACTAACACTAACACGACCTCGAACAAGGGGGAACAAACTAGTAACACGCCCTACCCCAAAGCTATAGAATGGGCTACCAGAATTGTCCTTCGCAAACTGTAGGTAAACTCAGAGGAGAAAATGTATGCTCTATATGATCAATCATGCAATATGCTTTTGTGTCTTTTACTTGCGTTTTATTAACTAGAGGGGAGAAAGAGTTTGAATTGGTCTCTAGTCTTGCCTTATTAATTGTTTCTCTAAGTTTGTGTGTTTTATTTTTAAACCAGAAGGGGAAAGCAAACATGTCTCTACTCTCCTAATCATATCAATTGCGAAAGGGGAAGAAAACACACAAGTAAGGCAAACAAGTAAGCAAACAACAAGCAAAAGACATGACCATGGCATGTGCGAGTGTCATGGCATCATGATTGTGAAAAGAAAGCATCCATCAAATCAAAAGGCATGACATATGGCGTGCGAGTGCAGTGATAGAGCAAATGTGTAAATGAAAGTATGAAAGGCATGCTAAATAAGCAAACAAGCACAAGAAAAGCAAACAAGCACAAGAAAGGCAAACAAGCAGGCATGTGAAGCCAAAGCCTCAGAAATAAAGAACAAGCAAGCGAGAAGTGACTAACTTGAAAGCCAGAATCTGCTACTCCCCAGCGGAGTCGCCAGTTCTGTGACCATGCCTACCTGGGAATTGGTGTGGAGTCGCACCAAAGGAGGAGACCATAGCCATGCCAGAAGGCGAAAGCGCAAGATAAGATAAAACGAAAATCGAAGTCGCCACCTAGTCTTTTAAGGGAAAGATGAGGAAAACCACAAACAAACCACAAAAAAGGATGAATGCATGTGACGCAAATGAAAAGGCCAAATGTCTATAAACCAGAGAAAGGGTAAGGATTCCTGTTACACACGGGGAAGGTATTAGGCACTCCCGTGTGCCCGAGAAACTCAGTCTTTCTAGTCTGATTCGCTTGCTAAAGGATGAATCTAAATGAATGCTTGCTAAGCCTAAATTGTGCTCCAAATCATGCTAATATGAATGCCAAGTCATGACCAGATGGATGTGCAAGTTGTATGCGAAAACTGCGAAGAAATCTACACGAAACGACTAAATAACCAAAACATGAAATGACAAAGAAAATCATATGAAATGATGAAGTTTTAGAGGAAAATGATCCGGGAAATCATACCAACACCAAAAGAATCAAAAGTGGGATCAACCTAAATCATCCAAATCAAGGAAAATGTCATGGAATTCAAAAGGGGAAAATTGCAAAGAAGTCCATGCAAAATGGAAAATAGGTGACATATGAAGAAAATCACATGAAATGACAATGTTTTTGGAGAGAATGATCCGGGAAACCATACCAATGTCAAAAGAATAAAAATAGGATCAGCCCAAATCGTCGAAATCAGGGAAAATGTCATGAAAATCAACAAGGGAAAAATAATCCGTAATTAGGCCAATGTAGGCCTTTAGGTCCATTAATGTACGACCTTGGGCAATGAAATCCAAATCAAATTACAAAAATACATAAATGTGGAGTAAATGGAATTAAATCGAATGTCGAGCGAAAGAATCCAAAAACAAATTAAGGAAAAATCCACAGAAAATCATATGGAATGCATGCTTTACTCAAAAAAGGATGAAATGACGTGCAAGTGTAATGAAAATTATGCGAAACGCATGGAAATGTATCTAGATATGTAGAAGATGTTGAGGGATGATTTAAACAGGAACTAAGTATGACTTAGTGCAAAAATAACATGCAAGGGCATGAACTGATAGCATGGGGGTAATTGGGTAATTTCCATGGCTAAATGTGATAAATGTGTGCATGTGCATGTGCATGATGCATGGTCTAATGTATACAAAATGTATGAAAAATTTTAGGAAAATGTTATTTACAAGAAAACATGAGGGGGACAAGATTTTAAATACATGAAAATGGTGTAAACATGGAAAATGACAAGTATAGGGACTAAAGTGTAAAATTCCCAACAAATCCATTTGGGAAACTTTGCAAAAACTAGAAAACAGAAAACTATCACACAAATTAAGGTGAAAAGACATTTTGATAAAAAAAAAGGACATTGGAAAATCAGATTGCAATTTTAAAAGAGGTCCTGGACTAGAGTGCAAAATCCATGAAAAAAGGAAAAATCATGATTAAAGTGTGTTCGGAAACTTCTATCTTAATGTTCAGATCATGAATTAAAAGAAAATGTGGCATTAAGGTGTGAGATGTGTGAAAATTGTATTTTAGTAATTTCATGAAAGTTTAGGGTTTAATGTGCAAAATTTACATAAAATGTGTAAATGTGACCAAAATGTGAAATCAGAAATCATTTTACATTGCAAACAAGATTTTTAGATGAAAACTTTATTCAAGTGCTAAATTACTAATACACATATAATTAAAAAGTGAAAATACCAAAAATGTGTATTAAAGCAAATAAAACCCTAATCAATAAATTTAAAAATACTCCAAGGGCCTGGATGCAAATTTCCTACACTTAGTAATTGTATTTTTTGAATTCAGGGGTTTACATGCAAATTCCAGGATTTAAATGTAATGAAAATTAAGTTTTTATAATGTTCAGTGTAATTACAAAATCTTTTAAGGTTCTGAATACAAGTTTCACAAAGAAAGTTCATTTTAAATAGCTCTAGGGGCACAATACAAATTTTCAAGACTTAATTGCAAGGAAAACATGATTTCATGGACTTGAATGTGATAAAACAAACATTTATAGAACTGAAAATGAAATTTAAAATAAGTTGGGGAGAACATGCAATATTTACAATAAAACAAAGGAAACACAATTTTAATTGAAAATACAGGGGCCAAAGCATAAAATATCAGGATCTAATTGTAATGTTTTAAATACTAAACAAATTTTAACAAAAAAACCTAAAAACTAATAGTCACCACTGGTGATTCGAAGATTGCCGGCGACGACGACCTGGGAGATCCATATGGGCTTTCCCGAAGGCTGATCGACGATCCAAAAGGGGGATGAGTTGGAGGAGATGGTGGGGAAGAGATCCAACAGCGCCGATCGGGCTCTCGACGGCTGGAATGTGCATCGATCCCCCTTGTCAGTGTTCTTCCCCGGCGTCGGTGCTGTGACGGTGGCGATTCCAGAGACGGTGTAACCATGCTGGTGACAGCCTCGGGCTTGGCGTGAAAGGCCAAATGCGCGAGGATCGGCAAAGTCACGGCAAAATAATAAAAATAATGATAAAAATGCAGGAGTCACCACCTAGTCTATTTAAAACGGGAGACAAGGAAAACCGTTTTAAAACATTAAAATCATGCGAAAAAACCAATGGAAAAGGTCTACATGAACCAGAAATGGGCAAGGATCCCTGTTATGTGCGAGGAAGTTATTAGACACCCTCGTGCGCCTGAAAATCGGTTTTTTTATGGGTTTCTTATTTACTTGTATGGAATGTCGCCTTTTCAGCCTTTTCTGTATGCCCGCGGGCGATATGCAATGCAATGCTATATATGAGTGGTGCCCTATGCTAAACATGGGTGCTTGGGTTGTAGGATGTGTCCTAATGCTCAGAAAGGTCACCCGTGCGGTGGGTCAAGCACCGATGCAAGGATGTTGCACAGATATGATCAAAGATCTAAAAATACCGAATGACTTTCATCCTTGCTTTACTATATGAAAAATATGAGCTATCATGCATAAAAGTGGCTGAAAACAGAGTGGAGTCATCCTGGTATATCCAGGAAGACACCCAGAGAAAACAAAAGGGCAAATCAAAACAGGAAACATGCTAAATGCCATGCCAAAAGCTACTGCATGCGACAGAACACAGGTAGGTGCGCCTGTGTGGTAAGCCAGACTTGTGCTCCAGTCTGGTGCGCCACCTATGTGCTCTACTGATGTGTGCCAGAGAAAATCACAAATCAGACAGTAAACTAGCCTAATGCCATGCAATATAAAATCCTATAAATTTGTAGAAAACCCATCAGAACATGCATCATGAGTATCCATCAAAATCCAAGAATGGAAAATACAATATGGGTCTTATGCTCAAGGGCTATATGCCTCACACATGACCACCCCTCCTTATACTAAGTAAAAACAACAAGTTCTAGCCATGCTATCTAGATCTGGATCATGGACTGTTGCATGAGAATCTACTAAACAGGAGTTCATGGGGCAATCAGCTCACCAGATTACAATAGCAGGCTGAACATGCAAGATACAAAAGTCTTAAAAAACAGTGCTATCCAAGACTGAGATCATGCATGCAAAGTCATGACATATCAAAGAATATACATCATAAAAATCAAAGGCAAAAACATCTAGAAAAGCATGCAGATCGTGATGTAAAGATGATGCTTTGCTCTCTGACCAGATTGGTGCGCCAGAATGGTGCTCTGGTGAGGTGTGCCACCCTGGTGCGCCACATTGGTGCTCCAGTGTGGTGCACTCCAGAAAATCTGAATCAGACAGCAGTCTGATTTCAGATTCTGGTCCAGCTGCTAGAGATGAAATGTGATTAATCTTAACCAGATCGATTATTTAAATGGTAGAGAACTGAACCATGATAAAAAAACAAACATAAAAGTCTTTTTATCATTTCTTAATCATGCAAATTCATGGGTTAATGGGCTGAAGCTGCTGCTTAGTAGGCTCTAAGGAGTATGCAATGAATTAATGAACCTAACAATCATGTAAAGATGATAAATATGTAAAGAGTATATTTGCAGTTCATTTCACAGCAAGCATTTGCATGAATCAAGA
>JAMKQA010027630.1:0-16553 GCA_024699735.1 Posidonia australis
GTTATCTTTTGATATTAGTTTTTATCTTACGTTTATGATTATCTTATGATTATATGTGATGACAATGAATAAAATCACTAATGACTCTCCTTTGTTGTGACATCCGTAAATTCATTATGTAATTATTTACATTATAATGAATTTATTTCTGGACGAGTGTTACTGTTTCGAGGTTCGTTTGTGTGATTCTGTGATTTTGGGCTTGGGCCTTGTGGACCAGCTTCTATTTGTGTGTTTCTGCGTGTGGTTGGTACTGTGCATTGTGACACTGTACTTGTGGATCTGTGTGGGGATCGCGTTTGTGGGAACCATTTTGATATGGAATACTTTATTTTGCGAGGACATCTAGTGAGGACATTGCGAAGAAATGTCCTCGTAAAATTTTACCAAGGAAAAATAATGAGGATATAGTGAGGATTTTTCCTAAAAATATTATGATGAGGATTTAACGAGGAATTATCCTCATTGTGTATTTAGTGAGGAATTAATTAGGACATTAGTGAGGACACGTCCTTGCTAATTCTACCCTAAACTTTCCATCCACAAGCCATTTTCCCCTGTTCTATCCTTCTCACATGCGTCTTTCCCTCTCGTCTCTCACTTGCCACTAGATCTGCTTTGATCGCCGCTCATTGTTAGCTCTCACTTGTTGCTCATCGTCGGCTGTCGCTCACCGCTACTTCCTACTTGCCACTGCCTCCAAGCCTCGTCTCTCCCTCTCACTACGTCTCCACTCGTCGCCTCCAATCCTCGTCTCTCTCTCTCTCTCTCACTGCGTCATCGCTTGCTGCCACCTCATACTCGCCACTGCTGTCGATCCTCATTTCTCCCTCTCACTGCATTGCCACTTGCTGCTGCCTCTGATTCTCATCTCTCCCACTTGGTTGGCAGCACAGGTCACTACTCTTTCTCTTTCTCTCTTGTTCTCTTAGTCAAGTTAAGCATTGAGTGATTTTCTTTAAGGATCTTCATATTAAATCTTTTCACCATCCTTTATTATCGTTTCACCATCCAATGCCATCACTGAAGATACTTGATAGAAACGACAATTGAAGATGCTTCCCTTCAAAGAAAAAACAAGGAACTGAATATGTTTGGAGGAAGGAAGAACCATAACAACACTATTTTTCTCAAAATATCGCCTAGATAATTCAATTTCTTGCAAGTTTACGTGAACTTTCTTGTGGATTCCATAAAATCTCTAGCAGACTAATTGAGTACATTTATTGATGAATTTGAAAATTTCATCAGCTAACCCCACCAAGTGCTAAGGAGATCAACACAAAGTATCCTATCTAAATGTTTTATACTTTTCTGCATAGAATTTGGAACTTTTATGGGTTATTTGGTTTTTAATTTATTTTTTAGGAGGATGAGAAATTTGCAACTCCATTCTTTAGGATGATGAGGAGAAATGTACTTGTATTAACTATATAGGTTATTCTTAGTCCTTATTAGAAGAAGATTAATTGCTCCAATAAAAAATTGATTGCCGTAGTCTTTTATACAAAAACAAAAGAGAAAACTCTAAATAGGTGAGAAAGCTCTAAAAAAACCAAACCTTTGCAAGGAATAACCAAATAAAGAGACATTCTTTGAATAGCAAATTGCAATGTTTTCGATCAAAATGGGTTAACAAAATAGTCGAATGGATGTGACACAAGTTGCATATAATCCGTCATTCTGAGAATAAAGTAATAATTAACATGGGGCATCTAAAGTATCAGATGATCTACCATGACCTAGAGATCAAATGAAAAGTTTACTTGTCAAGCAAGAACAAGCGAGGTTGATCATGGCATTCTTCATAGGAGTCCATGATAAATTGAGGTAAGTCACTGCCAACAAGGTGATCATGCTCAATGGGAATATTAGCATGCCAGTCAGAACCTAAAACCAAATACTTTAGATCCTGAAAATCGATCATTTTCAAACAATTGTGCTATTCTAATATATGAAAAACAATCTTCTTAAATGCCTACAAGTAATACATAAATTTGAAAACTTTCAGTCAGAAAGATACTACGTAGCTAGTGTCAAAACTCTGAAGAAAAGAGACTCTAAAAATATGACCAACCCAGTCCAAGCAAGCTTCAAACTAGTATGAGAACATGTACATTGGAGTTTTACTTGGTCATAGCTTGGGATTATCAATTTGTTTGATGTTCTCCTTCAATTTATGAAAATAATTGCCATGGAAGATCCCTTTGCACCAATAAATTGATAAACAACAAAGAGTTGGGTGAAAATCAGCCCACGTAGATTGAATATTCTCAAGAAAGGTGTTTTTCCTTCAAAAATTGAATTAATTTGTAATGTTTTGAGCTTTATCTACATGGGGAATGGTAACCGGTAGATCAAGTACCATGCAACATCTAGCTTCATTTCAATGGATAAGGTTCAATGTTACTTTAGGGAAAATATACATAACTTAAAATTTCATCAATTTTAAGTTTGTTAAAACTAGTTATAATGGAAGTTGCATAATGCATACCGTACATATTCAAGAAACATGTCAAAGTAAACATAATCATCATTGCAAGCTAATTTTTACAAATGATGACAACATGACCAGGTGACTAACACCTTTTGATTCACTTGGACGTGTATGTTTTGAATATAGTATTGGGTTAATGTCTCGTAGGTTTATTTTAAGAATATGCCATTATATAGTTTTGTTGCAATTAATAGTTTCCAACATTATGTTCAATTTTGTGAGACATGTGACAATTATCTATGATAAACAACGCACATACGTCTCTTTAGTGAATTTAGATAGTCCAAAATTTTTGTTGTTGCGGACTGTAACTATTTAAAGGTTTAAGGTGGACATACTAAGCATTTGGTAGACAACTGTGGACTTCCTTATTGTACCATATTTCCGTTAAACCATCAACCAATGCCCAACATTTTGGAAGACCCAAGTCCAAAACAAAAATGATGTTTAGACCTCATCATTAGAATCAAGCCTAGCTAATTTTAATCTTAATTATTTGATTGTTCTTGCTTGACAAGCAAACTTTTCATTTGTCTACTTTCTTTCTTTCATGATTGATTTCCTTGGGGTCAAAATGTTGGTTAAATTTCATATAATTTCTCCTTGGTTCCTAACAACATCTATATGTTATGATATATACTATGTTAAAAATATATTACATGGATTTGATATATATACCAAAAATAAGGAAGAGCACAAAGGAAATGCTATCACAGGTATAATGGAAATTACTAAATTTACAAAAATTTAAGTCATAAAATATCCTATTGTAATGTGATACTTAAGTCACTTTCTTTTTCAAACGTTATTATATTTTGTTTTATTTTTCCATCTAGACATCTTATCATTTCTTTCTTTTATATAAAAAAATGTTTTCTCACCGTGATTGGATGTATACACGAGTTGTGGATGGAAAAGTGTGTATGAGTTTTCTACATAAGGTTCAGGAGTTGTGGAATATGCATATAGTTAAAGTCCGGGTATTGTGGAAAGAGATGAAAGGATTATATATCCTTATAAAAAGGGTATTGTGGAAAGGGATGGAAGGTTTATATGTCCTTATAAAAAAAAGTGCACTATTGAAAAAACAATCGAGAAGGGATGTGGAAATACATTTATGTCAGAAAAGATTTGTGGAAGACTACAATTGTTGGTTTAAACATGGAGAAGTCTTTCAAAGTTATGGGAAAGTTACTCCTATTAGTACGGATCCTATTGTAGATATGGTGATAGATGTGATAGGTCCTAAATTTGATGTGTCTACTGATGAAGAGCCACATGGGGAATCTTAAGAGTGTTATGAGTTGTTAAGAAAGACGGAGGAGTTATTGTGGCTGCGTTACAAGAATTACACAAAGTTATCGACAGTGTTTGAGCTATTGGCTTTGAAGATTGATTACAAAATGACAGAAAGTTGTTTTCATGTTATGATAGGTAAAATCAAGAAAATACTACCAAAGAGTCATGAATTTCCGAAGAACTACTATGAAGCGAAGAAGATGATAAGAAAGATAGGGTTGGCAGAGGTGAAGATTGATGCTTGCTCAAAATATCGTATCTTGTATTACAAAAAACACGAAGATAAATTAGAGTGTCTAAAATGTCAGGAGTCTCGTTACAAAATAATTAAAGACACATGTACCTCGAAAGGTACTTTAGCACCGAAACTGAAGAGATTGTACTATTACAGAGAGAATGCAAAAGATATGACATGGCATGCAAATTACAAACAAAATTCAGATATGGAGCACCCTTCTAACACCAAGTATTGTCAAGTTTTGAAGGACTCATTCCCTTCATTTGCTGCTGAAAATCATAATGTTGTTGTTGGTATTTCTAATGATGGTTTTAATCCACACGGTAGAGGAAAAGATTACTCATGTTGGTTTGTCATGATCACATCATATAATCTACCTCCTTCTATGTGTAATAAGAGGCTATACAAGTTTTTGTCTTTGCTCATTCCTAGTCCAAGTCATGCAGGAAAACACTTTGACGTGTACTTGAGGCCTCTTGTAATCGAGTTAAAGATGCTTTGGGATACTGGGGTTGAGAATTACGATGCAAACATGTGGCAAACTTTCAACATGAAGATTGCTTTGCTTTAGACTATAAGTGATTTCCCTGCATGTGAGATGTTGTCTGGTTGAAGCACGTGTGGAAAGATGAGTTGTCCTTATTGTATGGAACACATAAAGTTATTTCAGCTTCAATATGGTCGTAAGCCATATTTCTTTGACTATCATCATTGATTATTGCCTATAGACTATCCATATCAAAGACAAAAATAACTTTTTAAGAAGAATAAAGTCGAACTGTATAACTTACCGCCCAAGTTGTCGGGAAAGCAATTATTTAATAGACTATCAAAGTTCGAGTAGATTATTTTTGCTCATGATGTTGGTTCACAAACATTAGATAGATTTGGAAAAACTCCCAATAGGACGAAGATCAATATATTATGTGAGTTATCATATTGGTCTAAGTTCTTAATTAGACATAACTTAGACGCCATGCACATCGAGAAAAATGTATTTAATAATGTGTTCTATATGGTATTGGATGTCAAGGATAAAACAAAAGACACAGAAAATGTACATAAAGATTTGAAGTTAGTTTGTAGTAGTATGGACTTGCACTTGATAGAGCATGTCAATGGAAAAACTGAAATGACAAAGGAACAGTACACACTCAATAAGAATCAAATAAAGGTAGTGTGTGAATAGGTCAGCAACTTGAAATTTCTAGACAGATATACATCTAATCTATGAAAACTAGTAAATCTCAAGAAATATACTTTCAAGGGAATGAAAAGTCATAATTGTCACGTATTTATGGAGAAACTACTTTCCCTTACATTTAGAGGTTTATTACCTAAGCCCATTGTAGACATACTCACAGATCTAAGTAAATTTTTCATGGTCATTTGTTCTTCCAAATTGTCCATAAAAGACATCGAGATTTTAGAGGAAAATATTGTTCTTATATTATGCATGTTCTTGATAATTGCGATGAAGTCGAACATTTTATCAAGTATTTTTCGTTATCTTTCTCGATATGTCTATTAAATAAATTTAAATAATATATTATTTTACTATGTTCAAATTTTCAAGTACAGACAATTCAGGGAACAATTAATGGTTGACTGTGCTAGTCTAAAAGATAATGATATTTTGAAATTATTCAGGAACATATTTCGTAAGTGGTTTAGAAGTCATATAAACCAACTTAATCCTAGTCCTAAGCAAAAGTTCTTAAAGGACTTAGCTTATGGTCCAATTTCTCAAGTAAAGTCGTATGGAACTTGCTTTGTAAATGGATATTGATTTCACACACAAGAATATAATGGAAGATCGATTACTCAAAATTCAGGGGTTATGGTGAACGGATCTTGTTATGAAGAAGATCATATTGACTATTATGGTATCTTAAAAGAGATCCTCGAGTTGGAATACTCTGATGCAAATAAAGTGATACTGTTCCTTTGTGATTGATATGATCCTAAAGAGGGAGTTACACACGACATCAAGCATGATATTCTAGATGTTATATCAACTAAATACTCAAGGAGATTCGAGTCATTTGTCTTAGCTTTACAAGCAGATCAAGTCTAGTATGTACCTCAAATTTCAAGAAAGTGAAAGAAAAATGAATCTATCGGTGTAATGAAGATCAAATCGCATGCCTACATTACTATGACCGGTGATGTTACGAATAACGAGTTTGAAGACTTGTATCAACCTGACTACGAGCCTCCACAACTAATAGTTGTAGACCAAGTTATAGATCAAGTCTCTATAATACTACCAAATTCAGTTTTGTGGCAAGTTAAGGATGAAGAAAGAACATTTGTAGAAGATACATTGAAGATGATGAACAAAATGAAGAAGAAGAAAAAATTGACTATAGTGACGAAGATTAATGAGATTTTATTGTGATTTTGGTATATATCTTCTTAAATTTTCTTTGTAACTCCATTTACACTTGCATTTTATGGATAATACTGATAGCAAAACACCTCCAACCACTGCTATTGAGGCTCCCACCTCTCCTCCTGTGATTAGGTATGATACTATTCCACAGATCGAGTAATGCTACACCCCATGTCCAACCTAAGTTTCCCCTTCTAGCTGCAATAAGTAATTAATACCATAAAATTATAGTTTTTTAGTCTTTATATTAAATATAATTACTGACAAACATTTAATTTTATTAAAAAATAACAAGAGCAACAAGGAGGTTGAGCTGAACTTTCTCATGGATTACGATCTCTTTTGGAGCTTGACTCATACAGGTAATTTTTTTTAAATTTGGTATTAGTGAACATGGAATACTTTTTTCCTTGTACTTAACCTGATTTATTTGCAGTAATTTCAAAAAGAGTAATAGGATTTCGTCGGAGATCACAAAATTTTTTAGATCTTATACTTTGAGCATCGTGTACTAGTGGTTGCATTTGCATTCAAATGAAAAAGAAAGCATGTTTGATGTGCTATTGGTAAGAAGTAATTTTTATCTTTATCTTTAATTTAAACAATTAGTATATTAAATTAATAATGATATTGAATTTATATAGAGAAAGTTTACACATTCACTTGAATGTACCAAGGAGGATTATCGTATGTCTTTTACAAAATTAATTAAGAAAAGGATGAACGATATCTATTATAGGGCACGGATAGATGCATTGGCAAAATACTCTGAACTTTACGATGATTACTAGGCAGCAAAGGCATTTCCTCCACATTGGTGTATACTAGAAAGGTAATTAATATTTATATTTAATTGAATTTCTATTTATTATTGTATATTTGAGAATTAATATGTATTATTGATTAATGTTAAAACTAGATGGAGTGGACTCAGTGATCTTTTTTCCACAAATGTAGAGTTTCAAAAAAGATCCACAACTGAGAAGTCAAACGGTGAAAAGTAAGAAATTCACTCTATAAGTGAATCAAGAAGCCACAATGACCTTCAAGTTGAGTTAGTAAGTATATTTTTATATTAATTTACTTTAGAGACCTTGTTTATATTTGAACTTGAAAATTCATATTTAAGTTGGTTCAATAGAGAAGACAGAAATCCATGTTTTTCAAAAGACACAAATCCATGTGTTTTCTCCTCATTTCGCATAGTTTGCCTGATATAAATGCAATTGAAATAACAAAACAAAGTTACATAACATAGCCTATGCAAAAAATGGCAACAAATATCAAACAACAAGGCTTGCCCGTGAATTATGAAATATGTTTGAAAGATGGTTAAGATATGAAATAGGTTTGAAAGAGGGTTATGATACAACTGACCACATTAAATACTTATCAAAACATACTGCTCATCCAACATGGATGGTGAGAACAATTTATTATACAAAGTTTAACTTGTTGACAGCTCAATGATAATGTGTTGGATTCTTGGAGCATGAATAGTCTATATATCTATTGCCATTACAAGTGCGTAATAATTAGTGGCTTTGAACAACTCAAGTTTGAAGTGCCATCCTTATGATAACGAAGAGAGTCTAAATTTTGTGCTCATTATCTTTTGCATTTTGAACCTAAGCGTGACTATAATCCTATAATATTAATTATGATAATGAGTCATACAAACAGGTAGGTTAAATCAAAGACTATGAATAAAATTGGAGTTTCCAATCAATACCCCAACATTATTACATAGGTAATCTCATAACATTATGTAACGACCCAATTCCGAGTCGTTATCCAAAATCTAGCTATAATTTTTTTCCTTTCTTTAATTATTTATAATAATTACATGCATCAAATCTAAAACTAATCCAACATTAAACAACTTAAACCAAAATACTGTTAACTGAATTAAATTAAACTAAATACTTACCCAAAATCGTTGATGTGTGATCGACTAATTCCATCTTTATGTGCACTAGCAAACTCCTACTCCTATTTTGCACCTTAGAAGACACCAACAAAATACACATGAGTGACCACTGAAAGGTCATCCAATACACACCTCATTAAAACATACATTACTCTGGCATTTCTTCTGGATGCCACACACAATCTCGAGCAATACTACTTTGTCTCACAGCCACACAACTTTGAAATCATATCTTTGAAATCTTTTCTTTTCTTTTTAAAATCATACTCATGCTTTTCAAAAACATTCTCTTTCTTTTCTTTCAAATCTTATACATGCTTTTTAAAACTTGATATTCTACTTGAATTGGCCACTCTTGTCAAATTAAGTCACAATCACTGGAGTGTGTCACCCTAGCATCGAGCCTTTGCTCGGTCAAACAATAAGTAAATCTTAAAACTAGCACAATTCCTTTTCTTTTCTAAATACTTTCTTTTTACTTTAAAATCTCATGCTTTTTCGAACATCTTTTGTTTCTTTTACAAACTCATGCTTTGCTCAAACATATTTCTCTTTCTTTAAAACTCTGATGCTTTTCTCAAATATTTATCTTTTCTTTGAAAATCTTATGCTTTTCTAAAACATCTTTTCTTTTCTGTGAAAATTTCTTGCTTTTCTCTTATGTATCTCTGGAACATATCTAAACTAGATTCCAACTCAAAACACAAATCTCAAATTTGGCTAAAACACAAGTCTTGGCTGGAACTAGCACTAAAACTCAAGTCTCTATAAACTCTAGCGACTAGGCCTCTCTGGTGTGTCGTGCTGCCCGACGCTAAGCAACTGATACCTCGGCACAAGCAATCCACAGAAGCGTGACTAATGGTGTCTGCATTGTCGTGGTGAAAGTCCCCATGTAGGACATACCACTCCCTGACCAACAAGCCTCTTTGTACTATGACCACGCTGATTTCTGTCTCAACTAGCATGGGAATGCGTCTCCTCTCGACACCCCTAGGTGCCTGGACACCTAAGGACTCTCTTTACCCAGGCCCTGATAGCAACTAATAGTCTCTTTCTCAGTCTCGACACTCGTACTAACTAGAGTGTCACGTCCAGCCACTCAGAGGTCACATACCCCTTGGTTTACTGTCACGTGCCTCTGTGTATAGTCAGTACCTTAGGTCTTTGATACTTGGACAAATAGAGTCTCATACCTCCAAGTCCAGTCTTCCCTCGACCCACAGACCTTAGCCCTGGCCTAGTGAACAATGATCTAGGAGTCTCATACCTCCAGAATCCGACGGACACTTACCTTAGCCTTTTGGTCTCTAGCCTCAATCTAAGTAACATGCCTGACTACCTCAAGGACATCGTTACACCCCCTGTTCTTGTCAACACGCCCCATCAGTCTCTTGGCCTCAACAACAAAAAACTCTAGAAAACCTTTCAAAATCTTTGCAAAACCATGCAAGTCTTTTCTAAATTCTTTTGGAAATCCTTTCCAATCTTTTCTGGAATCTTTTTAAAATACTTTAAGAAAACTACCAACTCAAGGCAACACTTTTAAACCTTTTTGGAAAAGCCTCTTTTCCAAATTACTTAGAATTCTTTGTCAATTCGCTTCAACCTTTGCAAATGGCAAAATAACACATTTTTTTGGTTCTCAAACCCTTTTCAAAATGTATTTCAAAATCATTTGAATACCTTTCTAGAATTGCCATAAAACATCGTACCTAAGCGACACAAAGCTGAAAACTAGAAACCATAGCTCAAACCAAAGTCTTGACAGCTCCTCTGTCAGGCCCAAATAATCACACTAAAACCAAAGCAACCGTCCCAGAATTCCGCTAGGTTTCCAAGCGATGCCCAAACAAACTTAACCAAAACTCCATGTTCTGGTGCCAAGGTGTAGGACACTTACTGTCTTGTGTCCCTCAGGAGCACAGCCAGATCAGTACCTAATAGAACTAGGCAGTGTCACTAAATGACTCTTCTAGTGAACCCCAACAAAACTAACCAACTCTAGGTTTAAGGACTACATCATGATCCTTACTGTTCTCTCTATATCATCTTTTATAACCTCTATGTCTTAAATTGAATCTTGCTAATTCTTTTTAGGCTATTCCTAAAGCCATTCTAATAATTATCCTAATCATTATTGTATTCATTAAATTATTTCTCCAAGATTAATATGTAAACACACCATATACGTATGTATACTAATCACACTAAAACATCATTAAACAAATTCTGGGCCTGATTTGGTAGACCGAAATCTACCGGTCGGTCGAACCAGTACTCTGGTCCAAAACTAGAGGCCAAATCAGTGTACCGAACCTATTCTATATACCAGACCAAAGTCTTGTGCTAAAACTATTCATCTGAATTGCTATTCTCATTATTATGGAATGCTATCATTTATCAAGTTCCCTTTTATCAATTAAGTCTCATAACTTAGCATAAATATAGCTAGGGGTGTTGAACGCTAGGGAGCTGGCATTCAATGTAAACGTTGGTATTCCAGGTGTTTAACACTCTGACATCTAATGTTGCACTAAAAATCGATCAATTCTAGCATGCTCTTTTATTCCAAAACCACTAATGGATTACTAGTAATTTTTAAGGCATATAAATTGTAGTATACATTCTCAGTGACTACCATTCATTAATTAAACCATTCAAAATAGAGGGAAAATAGGGGTGTTGAACGTCACTTCCTGGGCGTCCAACATTAAAAGCCTCAGAGCTGTTGTTCAACACACTGAAAACTCCTCTGCACTGAAAACTCTCATTAAATCAAACACAACCCCTCTGAAAGACCATACAACCATAACACAAGGATGGAGGGACATCAAACACACAATAAACTCTTAAAAACCAATCTACAAACACTGAAAAACTTTAACTTAAGGGGTGTGTACCTTTTGAGACCCAACTCATGCAAGGCATCTCCCCCACGATCCAGAGCTCCTTTCCTTCATATAGGGATGATAATGTCGATGAACATCCAGCCTTTGATATGAAACTTTGGAAATAAGTTTGATAGAAAGGAATGTGAGTAGTTCATCAAGAAAGCAAGGTCTTGGTGGTTTGGATCCATACTACTTAGAAGAGTGTTCTATTGGTTCTTCTGCACCTTCTACTGGACAGTATCGTTCCACATCTCAGACTTTTGCTTCATTAGATCCAGAGTTTTTCATTTCTCAATTGTCACAGAAGGCAGCTACAATAAAGGAGGATTTCATAACTGAAATACGCTCAGAAATAAGAAATGAAATAAGAGATGAAATACATGTTTTGGAGGATCAACTTGTAAGGTAAAGTTTTATTTAGTTTTAATATTTTTGATATGCATAAAATGTCATGTTGAATTTAACAATATAATCTAATTATTATCCATTATAACATAATTTAAGTTTGTTTTGAATAATCAGAAGATATGAGGACGAGCAGGAAGATTTCCCAAGAGACAACGAGGAGGATTTCAAGCAGTATACACGGCGTTGTCGCTTCATCCATGCATCATTCTTAAAAGATAAAGGAAAGCAAGTTGGTTCTCGAAGAAAGTGATATGTAATGTATCGTTTTGACTTGTAATATATTCAATGACTTGTATTAAGACATTTCAATGTTGTATTAGTTATTATTTTGTAAATATGTAAAATCTTAAGTTGTATGATCAATTAAAATTTTTTATATAAAATTATTTATGTGTAATATATGTATAATTTAATATACTTATGAATGTATTTGAATGTCATTTTAGTAGGAAAATTAATTTATATTTTAGCAGGTTTAATTTTGTAATGTATTGGTTTATTTTATTTTTTTTAACTGCCTAGAATTAGCGAAGACATTATGAGGACAAATCCTCGCTAAAATAGTATCTTCATCAGCAAGAACACGGACATTTCCTCGCAATGTCCTCGCATTTAGCGAACATATTGCGAGGGGGTAATGAGGTTATAACGAGAACATTGCGAGGAATAGTTCCCCAGTAATATTCTCGCTACTATATAACGAGCACATTACGAGAATATGTCTTCATAATATTGATTTAATAAGTTACTTTTTTTCGAGAATAAATAGTCCTTGTTAAGTCCTCGGTAAACCCTATAACGATGACTTAGCGACGCCATTACAAGGACTTTTGTCTTCGTAAATTCATATTTTTCTTGTGGTACACAGAACAAGGGAGGTGTTGGAGCCAAAGAGCTCAACTCTCACCTCTCTCTCTCTCTCTCTCTCATGGAAGGAGGAGGAGGAGAGGATTCAAGGAAAGTGGAGGAAAAAAAGAGGAAAGCTTTGGAAGGTCGGCACTAGCTCTCTCCACTGTGCTCTTGAAAAGGCAAGGACGTCGGTGGCTTGTGGAGGACATTGCGCTCTTTTATATAGCTTCACGCCCGTGGTAAGCGATCACATGCACGCCAACAAGTTCCATGTCCAACAATTCCCCAAGCACCAACCAAACCACTATACGAGTATAGCAACCACTCCTCTATACCAATTCAACAACTCTACGTGAGCACAACCCCCCAACAACCATAGTTAATAATAAACCAACCAATAGAACTAAATTGATTGAATGACCCACACTCAACAAATACACGGCACCAAAACATAGAAGTGACACCCGTAAGGAATACACGGTAGTTATATGAGGGTCTAGTCAATTCAATTGCCAAAGTAAGAGATAAAGTTCAAAACGCCAATCATTCGAGTTATCTGGATGAGGTCTCATGTCAGTAACATTGTCTGTAGTTAAAATTCATTTAATCTGAACAATTAACATGGCAAATGAATTTTTTGAGTGTTACAGCCCCAGTCGTCTCCTATCACTGTCCCTCATCCTTTTTGCCCTCCCTTCCCTGCCACCGCTCACTTATATTGTCACCTCCCTCCCCCTCGCCATTATTCATGTTGTTTGCCGTAAATTTCTCCTTCCTCTTCCAGCATTTACATCGCCTTTGCCACGACCTCCCGAGAGCCTTACAGGAAGTTTGAGAGAAAACTCTAGTCACAGTTTCAAATACTAAAACTAAAACTAAAAAAAGCAGTAACACTGTAATAAAATAAAGAAGCATGAAACTAAAACTAAAATGTTACGAAGCAAAAAATTTGAAATTATAATATAGAAAAGATATTAAAGTATGAATCTAAAACTAAAACTAAAATGTTATGAATAAAAAAATAAAAATTGTCATATAAAAAGGGATATTAATTGTAGAATCGAAGGGCTTCTCTAGGAGGGAGTTGAATAGAGAAGGTGGAAAATTTTTAAAAAATAACTTTATGTTATGAAAATCAATAAGCACAATTTTATTAAGTTTGGAAAGGTAAGTTAAACATGCACGGAAAGGATGAGAGACAATGAAATGCATAAGCTATTTTATAGTAGTTCGGCCAAATTCCGACCTACTTCACTACTCGAGATTTCCTTGAGAATTCCCTTTCCCTTATATTTTAAAGTACAAACTTACTTGTATGACGAATTCCTCGCCAATTCCACAATCCACAGATCCAGATCCTTATCACACCCAGAGAAGCTTGAAACTCTTTTGAAACTTTACACAATTTCTCTTTTACAAACTCAAGCAACTATGATTTCCCAACACAGATTATAAGATTTCATAACTCTCTCACTAGAGAAGTATGGAAGACACTGTGAGAATGATGGATTTTGGCTCTCTTTTTATTAAGGACTATGGGCTCAAGTAAAGTATATGCTTGGATGTTCTTTAGGAGTGATTAAAAGTCTTATTTATAGATTAATAATGCTTAAGGAATGTGTCTAATGTCCATAATAACGTTCATAAACTGCTAGCTAAAAACGTTACTGGTTCGGTATGTCGTTTTTGATCAGTCGACCGAAATATTTCAATGGTCGAGAACATTGGTATGCTGGGCATATCTGATATGCCAATCTTGGGTTTTTTTAGAATCATTTTTCTAATCAACCCTGTTTCGGTATACCGTCGATTGTCAGTATGCCGAAAATTAACCCAAAACCAATACAAGTGGATTTTTTTGATGTTTCCTACTTGAGTTCATGGGTCAATCTATTTTCCTAGGTTATTGGGAGTTATTGGGAGATCATTACATACATCCTTTGAGTACAACAATAAAAATAAAAAATACATCAAAATTTTCTTGACACTTTTTGATATTGCTCATCCCTTGATATCTCCTTGAATTTTCTTCATGAGTTTTCCTTCATAACTGTTTTCTTCTTTTCGTGAGATTTTCTTGAATTTTTGCTTCACAATAGACAAACTAAAAATATTTCTTGAATAATCACATTAGCTCAATATTTGTCATTATCAAAATTAAATATATCGAATTATATTTCCTACATTAATATGATCTAGTTACCGTAAAAAATTATCAGTAAATGAAAATAAAAGGAAAATAAAAAATCACAAAACGAATATTATAAAATAGACAATTTTGCTAATTCAAAATCAAAATTTAATCAAAAACATGGAATGTGTTATTAACGATGGATGATGAAGAATCTTAAATAGTAAACATAAAGATAGACCTCAATTGATAATTTGCTTCTCTCTCTCTCTCTCTCTCTTACTATATATATATATATATATATTATAATACTAACAAACGCTTCTCCTTTTATTTGAAGGAAATAAATGCTTCTCTCGTCGACGCTGTGTCTCTTCCATTGATGATGTGCAACGCTTCTCTTGTCATTAGCATTTTCCCATCCTTTGATCTTATACAAATCATACAGTGTTGCAAAACCAAGATAAGATATCAACACAATCTTGAACATGGAAACCAACAGAAAGGGAGAAGACTTTCAAACAAAGATTGATATCATTTATGTTGTTTTATGCTGTGTATCTCAACTCAACCCTTTGTATAGACAAAGAGAAGATATACAAAAAGACTCCAGAATTGGTAGAGTCCAATGTTGTGATGTTGTGCAGAGGCAAAGTTTACAAGGAATAAAAATGATTTTATAAGGGTGGTGATCATGTGCGGTTTAAGGTTTTTTATAATCTAATGTCATACACACAGCAGCTTCTCTGTATTATTAATGGAAATCAACGGGGCCAAGCACATCCCGTCCACTTGCAGTAATAATCGTTAAAGTTCCACCATTGTGGAGGAAGAAAAGAGCATTACTGTATTATCACGAAGGAAAGCTAATCCCTTTTTTAAGTTGTCGTGTCCACCTAAAATATAATAGGATCTCCTATGATTAGCATTAATTATATATCTAAATCACTATTGCACACTAGCTAATAGATTTTACAAGATTCTTTACGTATATGTACCTCTGGAAATCTTTTAATTGGATAAGATTACGTACGTATATGTCACGCACTTGCAGACCATATTCCTAATCTTCTAATTTGATAAGATTACGTTACCCAGATTTGGTGAGCTGTGGGCTGTATCTTTGGATAAGGACAAGAAGCATCCATCTTTACTTTGTTTATTTAGCAAGAATGATATGAAAGTTTTTCTTCAAGGGAACACAACCAAGATTAGGCGAGTAATTGTTTTTAAAGAAGACTCATTCAATCAACTAGCATGTACGGAGATCCTTTGATCATATGGAAGAGAGTAATCGTTTGCTTTGATCCTTTGATAAGAATTCAAGGTTTTATTCATCTCCTCCAGCTTCTCCTAAGAGAGATTCCCCTCCCAGACTTCCTTCCTGGCCCTCTCCCTCTTCTGGAAGCACTGAAACTTCCAGATTTATTGAATCAGTCCTTAAAGCATGCAATTTATCATTGTCAAAAAGGTACTGGCAGTGTATGACTGCCTGGAATGTGATGATTTGGGAGGTTCTGGAGATGTTTTGCCTGAGCCAGTAGCAGCACCACACCCTGCAACACCACTTCATGCTCCAGGTACAATGTTTGCCACCTCTGCTCCAGTTCCAAGCTCTGTTTTGGCTGATTACTCTCTACCTGATATTAGTTCCCTTAACGATAATACTATTGCTGATGTTTCTGTTGCTGATGGATCCTTAATGCATGATGCTCTTACTTGGGACTCATATAGTCATTTTAAGGATTTTAATGCAAAGATTAAAATTAATTTTGGGTCTATTATTGAGGCAAAAAAAATTTATAATCAGGTTAGGAGAGATCAAGGGCTGCTTAGCCAAAATCTAAGGGAGGACCCTACCTTGTTTGAGAACTTTGCTTCTCTCTCCATCACATAAAATATTTAAATGATA
>JAMKQA010027631.1:0-27036 GCA_024699735.1 Posidonia australis
TTTGGGGTTCCACATGCCTCCATGTCATTACATGGGGAAACATCATTCATATAAACCCACCATACCATTAAAACCATTTAACATTCATCAAAATTCACATTTTAACATCCCAAGTTCAGGGCAAAAACGGCATACCGAATTTTAATATTCCTGGTTTTGGTATACCAAAAATTTTTGGTATGCCGAAACCCCTTGTTTCGGTCGACCATGAAATTTTGGTCTACCGAACCCTAGGTTTTGGCTTAATTTGTCAGGATTTCGGCACACCGAATAAATTCGGCATACCAAATTCCTCGCAGACAGGGCACACCCCTGTTTCGTAGTAGCAGAATTCGCCCAAAGTGGGAGTCCCAATCGGACCCCCCAAACATTCATCAACAATTTTCATAAAATCATAGGGTGTAGATCCTCAAGTCTACTTCAAAACCCCTCAAACCATTCATGATACCATAAACCACACATTTCAAACGAAAATCACAAGGGGAAGGGGCTCAAGAACGGCTACTGTAGCCTTCAACCCCAAAATCACATTTTCCCCACAAACATCAATCCTAACCGCATGATCTCTACATTCTCATGCCATACATCACATTCCCATTCATTTCATGGTTTTTCTACAATTTAACATGCATTTCACTTAATTTCATGCAATTAACCCATCTTTAATGAAAACTAAACAGAGGAAGGAAAGGAGTCGCGTACCTGGCTCAGCTGCCCGGTGACTCTCCTCGCACTCCAATGAACCTCCTCTTGCCCTAGTGAACCTCCTCGGCCTACGGAACCCACTGCTAGCTCACCCCACCTCCTCGGTTATGTGCCGCTCCTCTCCCTCTCCTCCTCTCTCAGTTACCCCTTCCTCCCTTCGCATGTCGCGGCCTCTGTTTATTCTCTTCTCCTCCCGCGTCGCGTCGGCCGCCCATCTTATCGGAGGAGACGATGAGGCACAAACCGGTGTCGCTGGTGGCACGGGTCGGGGAAGGGAAGGAAGAAGATGGGGAAAAATAGTGCGGGCTTGTGAGAGGATGGAAAGAAAGGAGAGAAAGAAGGAAAAGAATGGAAGAAAAGACAGGCACGCAAATCGAGATGACTGTGCACCCTCAAGCTGGACTCCACATTGGTCCCAGATCACAAACAGGTGCACAGAAAACCAACCACAAGCTCACACAATCAAGAAACAACAGATTATCCATTAATAAACCATTTAAGCAATATTACAATTAATTACATGGTTTACAAATAAAAATGGATAATCAGGCCCAGATGTCATAGGTATGGGGTTCCACATGCGATTGTCTCCGACAATGGGACCAATTTTACAGTAAAGTGGATCAAGGTTGTTTTACAAAATCTTCATATCAAGCATCACAGATCCTCTCCATATCACCCGCAAATAAATAGAGCAATGGAGTCTGCCAACAAGAATCTCACTAGGATCTTAAAAAGATGGCAAAAACACACAAGGACTAGTATGACAAGCTTCCATATGCACTATGGGCTTACAGATCATCAGTTCGGACCTCAACTAGCGCAACTTCGTACTCACTAGTCTACAGTGTGGAAGCAGTTCTACCCATTGAGGTGGAGATACACTCATTCAGGATCTAGAGGGAAGCATAGTTGGCCAAGGCAAAGTTGGTCGAGGACCGCTTTGTGTAGTTGAATCTGATAGATGAACACAAGCTGCAAGCCATGCACCATGCCCAATGTTACCAAAGACAAATGGCTAAAGCTTACAAGATGAAAGTTCAGCCTAGGAGTTTCACACTAAGTGACTTAGTCTTGCAAGCCATTCACCTCCCAAATGCCCGTGGTAAGTTCAGACCCAGTTAGTGAGGCATGTTCATCATCAAGCAAGTCTACTTCGAAGGAGCTGCAACCCTAAAAGATATGGATCACATTGAGTAGTTGAAGCTACAACACATGCCATCTGAAAAAATACTATCAGTGACTGGAGGCTGTATCCTTGCCCTACGAGACTTTCTTCTTCAGCACTCATATACTTGTCATATCTATACTTGCATCTCCACATCACTTCTACATTCATTCCACTATACGCCTCTTGCATGCATTTCACTACAATTTGTCGAGCATGCTTAGCATCAATAAATAGCATTAGCATCATCAACATTAATCATCGCTTGAAGACAAAAATTGGATCATGCTTGCCTGTTTAGGAATGGAATGGTACCTCCTCAGTTGGCATTATCTAGGTAACCTAGAAAGCAAGAGATCCACCACCCTCTGTGACTTGGACGAAGCACCCAAATCACCCAAGGAACTTGTACCTCTAGAGGGAGAGAAAATGCTAGGGTGAGAGTGAGTGTAAGCCATGGAAAATACACCTTCGTAAGGGCATAAAAGAATTCAGACGATAGAAGGCGAAGATAGAAGTCCACCCTAGAGAGAGAGGCAGGCAAAGTAGGTTTATCCCTACGACTCATCTTAAAGAGGAGTCAAAGTAAATGCCTGGGAAATCCACATCCTTTGGAGGGCCAACCCACCCCTTCTTACATCAGTAGCTCCCCAAACCAGGCGGCTATTACCTCCAAGCCAGGGAGGGAGTGAACCTGACTACCTAAAAGAGAGCAAAAGAAAATTGAAACATAGAAAAAGTAGGAATAGGGTCCTGTGAGGTTTGGCATAGAGTCCAAATCACATCACCACCAACTTTAGAGTGCCACCAACAATCTAGGAGCTTAGATAGAGTTTCTTGAGTCTTGGAACCGTCCCTTCCCTATTTACAGGCATTGAAAGCATTCCTAATATTGAGGGCATTGTCTAAGTCTCATAAGTCATTCACCAAGCATGCATCATTCCTATTTGGCACTATCTTACTCCCTCACTGGGCTTAACCTAATCATTTTAGCCAGGGGCATGTTAGCTGCTTTGTGGCTAAGAGGGTTAGGAGGATATTTAAACATGTAGCATGTCAACTGCTCTTTCGCCAAAACCTCCAGTACTTCAACCAGGGGCATGTAAGTTGCCTTCTGGATAGGTGAAGGATTCATAGAAGACAACCAACAATCATTTGTTGATCCCAAGTGACACCTAATTAACAAGACAGTCAAACTGCAATTAGAAAGCATTTATCAAGGAAGAAGTTGTTCAACACAATTATAGCAGAAGAGCAAGGGAAGTGGTAAGCCCAAGGTCAAATGGAATGCTTTGAGGGCCCCAAAGAAGTCCCTAAATATTGCTAAGCCAAAATGATGTCTGACTAGCTCATATAGCCAACTCCTATTACCAGTGCAAATTTAAGGCAGATGTGCCTTGCAAATGTCCAAAGTGGATAATATGTGTGACCATGCCGGTGGAACCCTGCACGGCTCTCCTAGTTACGTGGAAGCACACGAGGAGTCGTGATACGGTCACGGCGAAGATGGTGAATCCGAAGAAGAAGACTAGGCTCAGAAACACCAAGGAAAGATAAGAAATGATAAGGAAAGGAGTCGCCACTTAGTCTTTTAATGGATAGACAAGGAAAATCAAACACTGAGGAAAAAATCAAAAGAAATCAAGTCGAAGAAAACATATGCATGCTCCATGCCTAATGGATGCAACACTTGGCCATTACAGGCTAGAGAAAGGGTAAGGATTCTTGTTACGCATGGGGAAGGGGTTAGGCACACCCATGCGTCGAGGAACTTGGTCTTTCTAGGTTTCCTACTTACTAATGGTCTATTGTGTGTATGCTTATCTACTCTGAATGCACATGCTTAAGATGATCGTGAAAACATGCCAAATCAAAGAGAAGAAATGAACAAAAGAAAAAATGATAATCCGAGGGACAATGTAGGCATTGCAAATGCCACATTACTGTACACCCGTAGGCGATGAGGAAAATCGTGAAAATTAGGAATACTCGGAAAGCCTCACGTAAATTAGCGGAAACTTGAAGAAATCCGAGAAAATCAAAATGGAGAAAATAATCCTCATTCAGGTCAATGTCGGCATTGTCAAGCCTATTAATGTACGCCCTCGGGCGATGAAAATTCAAATCAAACCAAAATCAGGAAAGTCGAAAGAAATGAGTTGGAAATGTGTGCATGATGTAGAGAAGAAAGAACAAGAAAATATGCATGAAAATGGGGAACAAAATGTTCAAAATGCATGTGTAAGTAAAAAGTGTAAATTCCAGGGGCTTTTGTGTAAAATTCTCAAATTTTGAATGAAGGCTGAAATTCTGTGGCTAAATCATCAAAAATACACAAGAAAACACATTTTATGTAATTTTGAATAAATTAGGGGTCAAATGTGCAAAACTATGCATTTTTAGTCAAATTCAAGATTCCTACGGTCCAATCTACAGTTTTGCCAGTAATTCTGAAGTAGTTCAGGGTTAAATGTGCAAGAAAATGGACTTAAGTTCGAAAACTTGAAGTTTCAGAGATTGTTGTGTAATTTTTCCCAAGAAAATATGCCTTTAGTGTGAAATTAATGAAGTTCAGGGTTTAAAATGCAATTTTTGAACACATTTGAGTGAATATTTGAATATCCAGGGTTTAACTTGCAATTGTGCCAGAAGATTATGCATTCAGAACAGTTTTAATAAAGCTCAGGGCTTTTTATGTAAAATACTGGACTTAAAATGTATAAAAAGTAACTCTGAGGGTTTATGTCAAATTTTTAAGCTTAGAAAACATTAATAAAGATTGACAGGGGCTCCTCTACAATTTTTCAAAACAAATATTATTAAAAAGATTTCAAAAACTAGTGCAGGGACCTAAATGCAAGAAAAAGGACCTATATGCAAGAAAAAGAAAGGATCAGAAGTTTTTTTTAAAAGAAACCTAAAACAAAGAACCTGACGGTCGCTAGTGACTGCATCTCACCGCGATCCCAGGCCCTCTCGAAGCCTGATCTGGCATCCAAGCTCCCCATGAGCAAGAAAAGAGGAAGAGGAGAAGATCCAGTGGCTTCGATCAAGTGTTGAACGGTTGGACCTCCCCCCATCTCCCTCGCCGTCGACGCAGTTCTGGCGACAGTCTTGGAGAAGAAGACAATGCTGGAGGCACTAGAACGGCGGCTCTAGGCTTCTAGAAGCTTGGTGGCGTGGAAAGGGGAAGATTCTACCCCTCAAAAGCAAGAAGAGGCGCCACTCCTCATCCCTGGATCTCGCTTGCCGTCGTCCCGATCCACTCCAGCGAGCTAGACTGCAGGGGCTATCCAAGGCTTCAAACAGGGTGATGAAGCTTCTGATGAGTTAGGGGAGATCAGGGGATTGATTCCCAAGGGTAGGAGAGTCATTGCGATGAACGGAGTGCCAGATCGTACTGCACAGTAGTCTTCTTCCTCGACGATGGCGACTGTGACTCTGACGAGCTGCTCCCAGTGTCCTCCTAGGGGCTTGAAATGCATCCAGAGGTACGGTGAAGCAAGAGGATGTTTGTCCCGAGAGGATAAGACAAACCAAGGCACGAATCACTCACTGGATTCGTGCCCCCACCTATGTTGTCGGGAAACACGTCTGGCGACCCCTGAAACCTCGATTCTGACCAGGGAAGCCATCTGGCACGGCTGGAATCAGTTAGGGAAGATGAAGGAAGACCTAGGGAGTTAAAATTAGAAGAAATTAAGGTCTAAGGGGAAGCTACCTGAGCATGCAGTGGGTTTGGCCGCCGGAGCTCTCCGGAGATCGCCAGAGCTCGTCGGAGATCACCTGGAACTTGAATTTTTCTCCTCCCTAAGCTTTCCCTCTGATCTGAGACCTCTCTAGTTGCTCTAGTTGAGAGAAATCTCCTTGGTGGTTGTCCTCTCAATTTTCCAAGTTTTTTCCTCTCCTTTTTCTTCCTCCCTCCTCTTTCTTGAAAATGGGGGGTATTTATAGGCTTGCAAATGGCTAGGGTTGTTAGAGTAGTTTGTTATGGTTAGTTAGGGATTGTTGGAAGTTGTTACAAGTTGTTATAGGTTGTTATGATGAAGGTGGAAATTAGTTTGGTTTGTTTTGATGGTTACAAGTTGTTATAAGTTGTTATGATGAAGGTGAGAAATGGTTAAGTTTGTTTGGGTGGTTTGAGGTTGTGATAGGTTGTTATGGTGGAGTGGAAAGTTGTTATAGGTTGTTATGATGAAGGTGGAAAGTAATTAGGTTTATTTTGGTGGTTACAAGTTGTTATAAGTTGTTATGATGAAGGTGGGAAGTGGTTAAGTTTGTTTGGGTGGTTAAAGGTTGTGATAGGTTCTTATGGTGGAGTGGGAAGTTGTTATAGGTTGTTAGGGTTTGAAATTATGGTTTATGGTTTGACTTAGGGTTTAGGGTTTGATTTAAGGTTTAAGTTAGGGTTTTGAATTAGGTTTCAGATTAATTTTAGGGTTTTGAGTCAATTCTATGGTTTTGGACTAATTCCAGGGTTTTGGATTACATTTTGAATTAATTTTAGGGTTTTGAATCAATTCTAGGGTTTTAGATTAATTCTAGGGTTTTGGATTATGTTTTGAATTAATTTTAGGGTTTTGAATCAATTCTAGGGTTTTGTGTTAATTCTATGGTTTTGGGATTATGTTTTGGCTAGATCTAGGGTTTAGTGCTAGGGTTTAGGTCTAGGGTTAGGGTTTTAGGGTTAAGTCTAGGGTTTTGGCTAGGTCTAGGGTTTAGGTCTAGGATTATGGTTTTTTAGGTTGGATTTTAGGGTTAAGTCCAATTGCAAGCATATGGGGTGTCTACAATATGAAAGGAGGAAGGTGGCACAATTTGTCAATGTGATTTACAAAATTAATAGAAAAATCTATCAGATCATAATGCCTACCTAGCTATGCAGAAACTTGTCTATGGCCATCATATGAACATAAACATCTAAGCAGAAATATGAGATGCATTAACATGACATAAAAACAGTACTAACTACACTTATACATAGCTAGAGTTCTTATAAGCCTAAGCAAACACCCTACTTGCAGAAAGCAAAGCAACTAAAATATATCTTAGTCAACAAAGCCACTCTGCACTCTCATGGAGCTCCTAGCCTCAAGGAACAAAGGAGAACTGGGTGCAACCTCATGGATAGACCATGTCTCCTTGATCTCGGTCTCGTACTCCGTAGTATATCCATTGCCCTTCATAATGGCAATTCTATTGGAGTGAATGTAGCAGCACAGTAGTTGAGAAAGCTTTGCAATTATGACAAAAGAACGCAAAGGGTATAGCTAAAAGCAACCCAAAGGGTATAGCTAAAAGCGGTCCAGTTTGGCAAAAGAATCCTGACAATAGCCAAACTGACACATCACATAGATTGGGTGGTACTGCACACCCCTGGTGAACCCTAGCAGAACAATCAACCTCATATCACTTTCATTGAAAAAGACAGCGAATGGATTCTGTGATCATGTCGGTGGAACCTTACATGACTCCTCGATGCATGGAAACACACGAGGAATCCTGATATGGTCACGACAAAGATGGTGAATCCGAGGAAGGAGACTCGACTCAAAAACACCGAAGAAAGATAAGAAAAGGATAAGGAAAAGGAATCGCCACCTAAACTTTTAATGAAAAGACGAGGAAAACCAAGATGCATATGAATGCAAAAAAAATGATGCAAATGAATGCATGTATGCTTCGTGCCTAATGGACATAACACTTAGCCAATGCGGGCCAAAGAAAGGGTACGGACTCTTGTTAGGCATGGGGAAGGTGTTAGGCACCTCCATACACCCGAAGAATTCAGTCTTCTAAGGTTAATCGCTTGCTCATGATCTAGTATGTGTTTGCTTGTTTAATTCTAAGGCACATGTCAAGGATGGATGCAAAAGCATGACAAATCTCTAAGAAACGATGAATAAAAAAAGAAATGATAAGGAAAATAATCTGAGGGACAATGTAGGCATTGAAATGCCATTTTACTGTACGCCTTTGGGTAATGAGGAAAATCATGTAAAAATAAGAAATGTTAGAAAAGCGTCACGTAAAACAACGAAAATTAGGAAAATTCAAGAAAATCAAATAAGACAAAAATAGTCCTCAATCGGGTCCATGTCGGCATTGTCAAGCTTGTTAATATACACCCTCAAGCGATGAAAATCCAAATCAAGTCATAAAATCATGAAAATCAGAAAATATGGAGAAATGATAAAACTGCAAAGAAAGGGCATTTTTGGCAAATCACGTCAAAATATTATATGCCCCAAGATTAAGAGGGGATTTCTAAGGAATTCTGAAGAATTCCAAGAAATAAAAGCTTAGTGAAATCAAGAAGCCAAGAATCAGTTATAACCACTTCGATCTCTAGGCCCCACGTCGACGATTTTCGCTAGCTAATTCCGTTAGCTGGAACCACCTCCCGTAACCGCCAGCTCCTCTCACTTGAACTAATAGCCAACTTCCACTACCATAGGGAATCGTGTGATCCATCACTAGTCCAGTTGCTAAACTTTGATTGAATCCTCTACTGAATGGGATCGGATAGCTAGATGCTCAATCGGAGAAGCAAAAGGGATGCGCAGGAAGCTCACTCACACATCCGACGGAGAAAACGGCTTGTGGGAATCTGACCACCATCTTCATCGATGGAGAACACGCCGACAGCCACGGCAGAAGATGACGAGGTCCATGGAGATGCGATGAGGCTTGGGGAATGGAAAAGGAACACCAAAGAAGCAAAAGGAGTGGAAAAGGAACAATTCCTCATGCTCGGATCAAAGCGATGACTGACAGTCCTCTCCTTTGGTCCAGCTCACCGACACACACGCTGATCGACTTCATTTGAGGTCGACAAGCTTCATCTGGATGCACACGAGGTAGGGGACACGAAGGAGTCACGCAAGCATGAAGCTTCGCCCGGGAAACACACTAGGACACTTCCTCTTGGCTCCAATTTCCAACGCCGATAGAACTCCAACGTAAGGCGTCGTCCTACCATCGACGGAGAGGAAGGAGGAAACAGATCCTCTAAGGCGCATGTGCGGAACACATGGGGCTCAAGGACCCTTCCCCCAACCTCAGGCACGTTCAGAGGGGAAAGAAACTCTTCGTCATAGCAGCTAGTCCAGCAATCACCAAAGAAGTAAGGATCAGCTCTGGAATCCTGTGCTCGAAGACACGCTCACCCGCAGGAAGCTAAAATTAAGTGGAGGAGGGTAGGATTCTTACCTGTGATGTGCAGTGTACCATTGGAGACACCTCAGAACTCGAGTGATGTCGATAATGGCTAAGCTTGTCGTCATAGGCGATGGCGCTAGTACTGGATTGTCGAGGGAGGCCGAGGGCTTGAATTCTTAGGAGTTGGTTGCAGTGATGTCCCTTTCTTTTGGAGTGACGCCATGGGGTTTAAATAGGCATTAGAGGTGAATTGAGGCGATGGATGCTTAACGATCTCCTACAGACGATGTTGATGACTTTCGAGGGCTTGAAATGATGAATTTGCTGTTAGATTAATGGCATAACGGTCTGTGACCATGCCGGTGGAACCCTGCACGGCTCTCCTTATCGGTGCGTGGAATCACACGAGGAGTCCCGATATGGTCACGGCGAAGATGGTGAATCTGGAGAAGAAGACAAGACTTAGAAAGATCAAGGAAAGATAAGAAAGGATAAGGAAAGGAGTTGCCACCTAGTCTTTTAATGGAAAGACGAGGAAAACCAAACACGAAAGAAAACTAAGAAGAAAACAAGATGAAGAAAACATGTATGCTTCGTGCCTAATGGATGCAGTGCACAAATCAATGCGGGCTAGAGAAAGGGCAAGGATTCTTGTTATGCATGGGGAAGGGGTTAGGCACCCCCATGCACCCCGAGGAACTCGGTCTTTCTAGGTTTCCTACTTGCTAAATGGTCTATTAGGTGTGTGCTTGCCTATTCTGAATGCATATGCTAAAGATGATTGGAAAACATGTCAAATCAAAGAGAACAAAAGAATAAAGGAAAAAGATAATCTGAGGGACAAATGTAGGCAATGAGAATGCTGCTTTACTATATGCCCGTGGGCGATGAGAAAAATCGTGAAAACTCTCGGAAAGCGTCACACAAATCAGTGGAAATTCGAAGAAATCTGAGAAAATCAAATTGGGGAAAATGATCCTCATTCGGGACAATGTCGGCATTGTTAAGTCTGTTAATGTACGCCCTCAGGCAATGGAAAGCCAAATCTAGTCAAAAATCACGGAAGTCGGAAGAAATCCAGGAAACGATGAGAAAACCAAGCTTGAAATGAGTGCACGATGAAAGGCAGAAGGCACAAGAAAATATGCATGAAAAAGTGCAACAAAATGTGCAAAATGTATGTAAGAGTGTAAAAATGTAAATTCCACAGGCCTTTGTGCAAAAATCCCAAATTCTGAAGCTAAATCATCAAAAATACATAGAAAAACACATTTTATGTAATTTTGAAAAAATCTAGGGTCAAATGTGCAAATCTGTGCATTCTTGATCAAATTGAAGATTCCTAGGGGTCAAAATGCAATTTTGCCATCAAAACATGTATTTAACGCAATTCTGTGGAAATTCAAGGTAAAATATGCAAAGAGTCCATGCTTGAAATCAGGAAGTTCCAAGGACAATTCTGTAATTTTACCCTAGAAAACATGCACTCAGTGAGAAATTAGTAAAATTCTGGGGCTAAAATGCGATTTAAGTCACATTTGAGCAAATATTTGAATTCTCAAGGTTTAACTAGCAATTTGACATAGAAATATGCTTCCAGAGTTATTTTAATGAAGCACAGGGGTTTAACTGCAATTTAACCAGAGAAATATGCATTCAGAATTATTTTCATGAAACTTAGGGTTTTAAATGCAATTTTTGAACATATTTGAGTGATGTTTGAATATCCAGGGTTTAATTTGCAATTTTGACAGAGGAATATGCATTCAGAACTATTTCAATAAAGCTTAGGGTTTTTTATGCAAAAATGCTGGACTTTAATGCATGAAAAGAAATTCTGGGGGTTTTTGTCAAACTTTTAAGCTTGGAAAACTTTATTAAGAAAGTTGAGGGGGCACATTGCAATATTTTAAAATCAAACTTTATTCAAATGATTTAAAAAAATGCAAGGACCTAATTGTAAGAAAAAAGGACCTACTTGTAAGAAAAGAAGGACCTATCTGTAAGAAAACAAAAGTTCAGAAGTTTTATTAAAAGACAACTTATTTTTTTATTTTTTTAAAAGAAAAAGAATCGACAATCGTCAGCGACGGAACTCCACCGTCGACGACCTCTAGATCATCCCAAAGCCTGATCGAAGATCAAAAAGCACAATGAGCAAGAGGAGAAGAGAAGAAGAGGATCTAGCGGTCTGGATCACGGCCTCGATGGCTAGAATGAGCCTCCTACCTCCCTTGCCGTCGAGACAACTCTAGTGACGGTGTTGGAGAAGAAGGAGGTGCTGGAGGGCCGCAGCGCGTCGCTTAAGGGTCTAGGAAGCTTGGAGGCGACAAGTGGAGCATTTCCCCTCTTCCAGAAGCAAGAACGGGACACTCCTCCCATCCTCGGACCTCGCTCGCCGTCGACGCGATCCAACTCCAGCGAGCTCGACTGTGGAGGTGATCCAAGGCTCGTGGCTTGGCTTCGATGGCCTTGGAGTGCTGAGGGCACATCGTGGAGTGTTTCTGGATGTTTGGAGAGGCACGGCGGGGCTGAAGGCACGCAATCAGCTGCTATGATCAGTCTTCTTCCCCAGCGACGGCGAAAAGTCACGATTCTGGCGAGCTTCCACTGGAGACTCAAGGAGGCAGCGAAACAGTGCACAGAGGGTCGGAAGAGCTTGTGGGAGACCAGGGGAGGAAGATCCATTGCTTTGAGACACGAATCAACTAGTGGATTCATGCCCCCACCTAGGCCACCGGATAATTGCTTTAGCGAGGCCTGAGAGCTTGATTCCAGCCCAGGAACACCTCTAGCTTGATTGGAATCACTCGGGGAAGGAAGAGGGAGATCCATGAAGCTAAAACTGAAGTGAATTGAGGCTTGTGGAGGGCATACCTTGTCTGGCAGTGAGCTTGGCAGCTGGAGCTTGCCGGAGGCCGCCGGAGCTCACAGAAGATGGTTGAAACTTTGATTTCTCTCTTCCATGAGCTTCCTCCTTGCTCTAGGATCACTCTGGTTGCTCTGATTGGGAGAAAAAGCTTTGGGAATCTCTTCTCTCAATTTTCCAAAACTCCTTTTCACTTGCAAATGAGGGCTATTTATAGGCTTCCAAATGGCTTGGTTGGTTGTTATGGTTAGAGTGGAAGGTGGTTGGAGTGAAGTGGGAAGTGGTTATGGTTGTTGGAGTGAATTGGGAAGTGGTTAAGGTGGTTAAGAAGAGGTGGGAAGTGGTTATGGTGGTTGAAGTGAAGTGGAAAGTGGTTAAGGTTATTGGAGTGAAGTGGGAAGTGTTTAAGGTTGTTGGGGTTTGACTTATGGTTTAGGGTTTGACTTATCATTTAGGGTTTGACTTATCATTTGACCTAGATTTTAGGGTTTGATTAGGGTTTTGAATTTGGTTTAGGTCTTAACCTAGGGTTTAAGGTTTTGATTAGGGTTTAACCTAGGTTTTAGGGTTTTAGGGGTTTTTTTAGGGTTTTCCTAAGGTTTTATGGTTTTGTTTAGTTTTTTAGGGTTTTATGATTTTATTTGGGTTTTTAGGATTTTCCGAGGGTTTTACTAGGGTTTTGTCCATTTGCAACCATATGGGGGTGTCTACACAGTCCCTAGAGGTGAAGGGAACAAGGCCAGGCTCAATCCTGACCGTCATTAGTAGAAAATCAAGAAATCAAGCAGTAACAGAGACTTTTCTACCCTTTAGCACTGAAACAGGGCATTTTCGCCAGTTAAATCCGCCATTTACTTCTACCAACTATATACGCCTGAAATGCACGCCAAGTATAACAAGTTGGAAGTTCTGTTTGGCCCAATAGAGCTCAATCATGTACCCTTTGAGACCATTGACCACTCACCAAGGGACAATCGGAAGCCAATGGCTGACATGAACACTATTAATGTAGTTCCAAGATAACACCTTCTCTCCTCTGGATCCGTTCATACCTTCCTATAAAATCCGGAGTGTCTACAGATTCATAACAAATGGGATGATGTGCCAAGTCACGCTGTCCTTTGTTAGTCTCCCCAACCTTTCGTATGTCTCGTGGACAGAAAGGATGGTATGGGAATGCTCATTGTGGTACTTAGCCTTGAAAGCAGAGTACTGGGGGCACAAAACCTCTTCCTCTAGGTGTGCAGTAAGCCAAACCTATTGCAAGATAAGGTAGTGGTCAATACTCGGCAAATGATATAGAAAACAGCAACAACAGAGCATATTTTACTTACACCAAAGCCCCACAGCCATAAAAATGCCAACAATGATGCAATAATTGGTCCAAAGCCTAAATGTCTCGGTCAGGATAACCAGAGCTAAAGCTACTAATGAGTCACCACGGCCAGAGCGATCTTAGCAACCTCAATGGCCACAGTCATCCTACCATGGTTGAAGACTAGCTCCCCCAAGAAGTGAATAACGAAGCCTTGTAACCACAACTTGTCACCAAGCACTAGACACTTCTCAAACACCTCATCAAAGTATTCTAGCCCCAACATGAGGGACTAACCATCAGTGTCAATAAGGTAGTACCCACACTTGTCGGTCGAAAGGCCAATCAGCTGGTTCAAGATGGAAGCAAAACCATCGCGCCTTATGAATATAGTGGGCCCCAGATGTTTGGACAGGCTACAGATTCTTTGCACTTCCTCTAATGTGGGAGTCATTTCCACTTGTCCAAAGAGGAACACGTGAAATGCGGGTTTCGAGAACTGAATGGCGGTGCATAGGAAATACTAGTTGACCTCCACGTTTGCAATACCCATAAATTCTGTGGAGATTCCCCAAAGCCAGACTTTTTCACGATCGTCAGCCGTCAACTTGCCAATCCAGACGTAGAGGACATTCGAGCAATGCATTGGCGTAACCATCGTAGGAAAGCCCTACATCACAATCACCATGTTATAGCAAGAAATAGTGGGGTGAAAAGCATAAAAACACTAGGAGCAGCGGCTACGGAGCTTACCATTTTCAACCCAGGAAGTGAAGCTTGGGATCCCTCCTTGATTCAAGCCACACCAACAAGAAGGAGACGTCCAGGAAGGAAGCTTGAGCAGGAACAAACAATAGCTACAGCGGCATCTCTAGGCAAGAGGGAGTAGGTGAAAAGGAATAAGTCATGTGGAAGAGCCATTTGCATAAGTAACAGTAGCTTTGGTTAGGTTTTAGCAGATACTTTTGGCAAATACATCCAACGAATAGATGGAGCGAACATAGGTAGCGAATGGCCTTTGCGAATGATATCGACAAATAACACTAACACGAATTAGCAACGAAACAAAATGCAGTTCAAAATTCAATTCAGTTAAGCCAGACAACCGCCTAGTTGGTGCAATCACCTCCAAACACGGCAGAGAGAATTGAAACGCTTTCCAAGCATACAAACATATATAGATAGCAAGGTTGAACAACATTTTACTGAATTAACATAAGTTTGTTCCATATAACATAATCAATCAAGTCGAAGTACAATTTGAAAGTTTAAATAGAATATAAAGCTAAGAGAGCGACAACTAGTCCTCCCACGAGCTCTGGTCCTCCTCCTGATCAGTAGTAACTCTCTATGAAGCGGTAGTAGTGATGTGGGCAAACTTGTGACCTATTCTACGAAAAAACCTAGCAGAAGAAACCTAAACACGAGAGGAGCCTACCGCAGCAATAGAGGCACCTCTAGGCCCCTCATTTGCAGACATGTCCTCTGGCTCATACTTGACAAAGAACTCCTCATTGGTCATAGGGTTTAGCTCTTCCTCCTGCCCACTACCCTAAAAGTAGGAAGAACAAGAAGTCAATATGGCAAGATATAGTTTGAATAATATGATTTAAATTGGCTATTTCAAGATAAATTCATTACCTCAAGCATTGCCTTCCACTGCAATTCTTGTTCAAGCACAGATTAACTACACATAGTTTAGAAAAGCATATACAGAGATAAGAAACTTGATTTACCTCTCGTCACCTCATTTCCTAGTATAAGGTGGCAAAGCTGTCCTCAAAGTGCTACAGAAATTAATTTGCATGTCAGTTACCATATACATTTTATAGAAGTAACTAATTAATTAATGCTTAGCTTTCCTTCACCTACTTAGTGCCAAACCACATCCCACACTAGCTTTCTCACAACTCCTCCTCGAATAGGTGTCACTTTCCTACATGCTAGAACCACTCTAAGTACTCTACATACCCATCCTCTCGGATGATATGACGGCTCTGAGTAACAATTGCCTCAACAAAGGAGCATTTAGCAACAACACGGGAGATCGCCTTTGATGACATATCAGCAGGAGGAGGAGTTGGGATGCAAAACTCACCCACATACTAGTGGCAGACGTGTCCAAGCAAGTAGTATGCAGATTGCTTTATACAATAGAACCAAATTTACCATCACCTTAGTTCCGTAGTGGAGTTAAAAGGTACCCAATCGTACTTGTTGTAACGCTCAAAAGGACGAAGTGTGACCTAAAAACACAACAAACAGCGAACAAGCATCAGTACTTTGTCAAAAATTCAGTGCTTAATATTGAAATGGAAATTGAAATGCAAGCTTACGTCCTTCAGACTTAGCAAATCCAGCAAATATCTATAAGCCTCGTAACTAAACATGCCAAAGGCAACCCTATGGTCGGACTCACACCACTGGCATGGCAGAGGAAACAACTCGCGACGGAGGTGGTAGAAGTAATGGTCGTGAAACACATGCTTCATCGCCCAATATTGCCAAGTAAACAAGAACAAACAGCTAGTGCAAATTCAGAATACTTACAGTCGATAGGGAATACAACTAGGGGTGCAAACAGATCGGATACGGTACTGATATGGGTGTTACCATATCCATATCCGTTTTCGAAATACAGATACGGAAATCATACTGATAGGAAAATTATATATCTATATCCTTAAAAAACGGATACGGAACGGATAAAAGGAGATCGGATACGAATAAAATCAGATATAAAAACGGATATGGCGATATACACATTACATAATTAATCACACAATTAACAATATTTTCATATAATTATATATTTTAAGTTATTTAGTATATATGAAATAAAAATAATATATATCAAAATAAAAATAAATTAGACATAATGATAGGTTAGACTTACCTTTTCTAAAAAGAGATGAAGTTATGAATCCAAATTTTAATATTCCATCATCATAGATGTATAATTAATTAATTAATATTTCTAAAAAACTATCATATTTTACAACATATTTTGTTAATTAAAGTTAGTAAAATCCTATAAGTGACAAAGTAAAATCCTCGTAAAGTAGATAAATAATTTGACAAAATCAAAATGTAATCTATAGATCTTAATCCACATCATTTGGATTAAATACATATCAAAATCTATATCATTTAGAAACTCTTAATATACTTATCTATTCATGTACAAATTCAACGGTTTTAAAGCAAGAATCATTAGATCTCTAAGTTATAAGTTTCAAAACTAAATGTAATCTATGGATCTTAATATATATCATTTAGA
Organism: Posidonia australis; assembly: GCA_024699735.1. NCBI lineage: Eukaryota > Viridiplantae > Streptophyta > Magnoliopsida > Alismatales > Posidoniaceae > Posidonia > Posidonia australis. The sequence continues at coordinate 16,499 of JAMKQA010027631.1, forward strand.
TTAATTACACACAAAAATCTTTATCATTTATAAACTCATAACATATAGATATATTCATATCAAATTCAACGGTTCTGTATAAATTATAACAAGTACATGTTAAATTTAATACTTAGGAATTTCAAAATCACTTGATTTTTTATATACAAACATTTTAAATAGTTTTGATCAAATCTAGTTGTTAGATGTCTATATATATATATTTGCGGATATCCATATCCGTGGAAAATTCAAAAGACATATCCGTATCCATATCCACTCAAATTCAAAAAACCATATCCATATCCGTATCTGTATCCGTATTCGCTCCTAGACGGATACGGATATCTATATCCACTCATAAACAGATACGAATACAGATATTTTACGGATATACCATATTCATTTGCACCCCTAGATACAACCCTACACACGAACGACAATTGTGCTGCACAATGGCATCCAGGCCATAGATTAGGTGAGCATAACTGGTTGCGCCCCTATCATACAAATCCAGTCGATCCAGACCTGCTAGATAGACAACCAGTCCACATGCACACAGTATCTAGAAGAATCACAGAAGATCAGAAAAATCATCTCCAGTAAAAAGTGACGCAATACGAGCTGCACCTCCACCAAATCCAGAGTGGGATCCAACCAGAAATGATCCCACTAGTGTAGCCAAGGCCAATGTGAAGCTAAAGGTCATCCTTTTTGTGATAGTTAGCTCCCTACCAAACAATCCAGGGACCTGGATGAAGCCTTGTGTGGCCTTTCCAGTGATAAGCTCTCTCTCAAAGCATATTCCAGTCAATAGGACGCAATGCTCCAGTAGAATGGTCATTTCTCCAAACGGAAAATGAAAGATGTGCATTTCATAACGCTATCTCTCCATTAGGGTGCAGAAGAACTAGTAATGGCCATGGATGGCTGTGATCCAAAGGAAACTACCAAATGAAGTCCTGTGGCAGACGAACTCCCATAGAAAGAGTGGAAGTTTCTCAAACTGCTCCGACATCAACATCCAATGACAACACATGGTCTGGCTAGCATCCTTAGCTTGACAAAAGAGAAACGAGAAGTCAATAAATGTAACTTGAAAGAGCAACTAGACAAAAACAATTCTTGGCATTTCAGAACAGGAGTTCACTTGAAGTTTCTCTCTCTGGCAAATGTGGTATGGGTCCAGTACATGCCCCTAGAAGTTTTTGAACACAACCGGAATTTTCAGTTAGGTATCATTTACATGATTAATTTTTTAAGATGAAGTCCTCCACTATGCACGACTTCACCCTCTCCTCCTTCTTCCTGTGCATTTCTTCCTCCATCCCGAGCACACCATCTCCTCCACCCTTCCTCTCTCCTCCACTCCACCACCACTCTCTCTCTCCCCCACTCACTCACTCTCTCTCTCCCACTCACCTTCTCCCTCCTGTCTCTCCCACTCACTATCTCTCCCCCTCCCCCAATTCCACCCCTATTTGGTGTGCCTGAGAGCAAGCGAAACATGCGGTGGTGTTGCAAGCTCTGGGGAAGTTCCTTGAGGACACGTGAGGCTTTAAAAAAGCTTACGGGTCACCAATGGTTGCAGCAGTCGGCCAATGTTGGCGTTGGGTCGCCAGAGCATGCATTTCAGGTACGCACCTCACCATCATTGTAATAGAATGCATGAAAAATGATAGAAATGCTAGAAATGTATGAAATCTAGTTAAATTTACATTCCTAGAATTTATTGTGAATTTATCATGAATTTATGATAGCTTTTATGGAATTTATTGTGGTGGTTGGAATTGGGTCATTTTGGACCCCTCTACCTTCGTTATTTTATTGCATGAGCTACGCTTGATGGATTTTGGTTTTGTTTGTGTAGATTTAGAGTAGGCTGCAAGGTCTACAACATGTGTTTTATGTGGATTTTATTGTGGTTGTTTGCTAGGTCTATGCCTCACTCTTAGTTGGGAGAAGAGTCAAACATGTCGCTTGGGGCCATTTTCTAGCTTCGTAGAAAATGGCATACCAAACTATTTCGGTATGCCATTTTTGCTTCAGTTTTGGTCCTCATGGGACTGGTTCAATCAATCAAATTCCTTTGGTCTGTCATTCCATGCCTTGGGTATGGACCATTGGACCCTATTCAGTTGATCGATCCTTTTCGATCTGCCAAACCAGGGATTTTCAGACGACCGATTTGAATTTTGGTCTATCATTTTGGCACCCTGAGTCCAGTTTGGTCGATCGGCCCAATTCGGCGTGCTGAACCAAGCCTTAGTTCTTGTGTTTTGGATGATTTCTAGTGGCTTTTTGGAGGTGTTTCTTGGACCCGTTTGGGGTGATTTTGCGGGCCATCAGTGGTGGTCTTACGCGACACTTGATGCGCAGGTTTGTAGAGATCTTGGAAGAGTTTTTCAAAGATATAAAGTGTTTTTGAAAATGGATTTCAAAGAGATGTGTTGACTCATTTTGGAAATGATTTTCGTGATTTTTTGTGTGTGCCGAGAGACCATGGGACCATGTCGTCAGGACCAACAAATGTGATGACATTCTTGGGTGATCAAGCACATTTCCCTAGTTGATGTTGAGGGCCAAGAGACTTGAGGCTGAGGTTCATCGGGTCCTAGAGGTATGACACTCCTTAACTGTCGCACCAAGGCTAGGATTGAGGTCCGTGGGTTGAGGTGTTTGTGGCATGACGAGGAGGTATGATACTCCTGCTGTCGCCGGGAGCACTAAGGCTCGAGTGTCGTTGAGTGTGGAGGTATGAGACTCTCTCCTGAGCACCGTGTGGAGGACATCATGAGGTGGCATACCTTGTAGTTGCCAATGCAGTTGGGACACGTGCCCAGTAGTTGGTAGCGTCCTATGAGACAGAACTACCTTCCCAGAAGAGGTTGGCTTTGTAAGGATTCTCTAAGTAGGAGAACCGTGGGACAGTGTCTCTCCTCGCAAGGTGGTGCCACCATGGCATTGCAATGCACCTTAGTGACTATTTGTGGCCAAAGTTGGCTGCCTGGCATCAGGTTTCTTGACTCACTATGTGTGGTTTTAGCCATTGAGGGCCTTGCTTGTGGTTGTGGGCTGGTAGAGCCTTCATTTGTTGGTTTGGCCGACATGGGTTGTGTTTTTTTTGTGATTTGGGCTAGATAAGGCTTTGCTGGTTTTAGTAAAGGTTTGCGAAATGATTTTAAAGGGAAATAATTTTAGTTATGTTTTCCACTATTTTGTGGTGTGCATGCTAGGTGATTTTTGTCACTTATGCTATTTCTCGTCGTTTTTAGGTTACAAGTGCAAGCGAGCAGGTGGGTTTTTGCATTGTGCACATAGTCTAGAGTCTTGTAGCCACACACAAAGGTTCGTGGTTGTTTAGATTTTACTATTTAGTTTTAATTTCTTGTAATTTAATTTGTTCTAAATTATCGTGGAAATTGGGGGTGTTACACGATTGATTGAATTTGGTAATCCAAGTCAAGGAATTTTGGTCAATTGAACCTATTTCAGTCTGCCAAATTTGGCCCCTGAACACATTAATCGTGGATTTTAAATTGGTTTTTGATGAGTTATTTATGATTAAATGGTATGTTGGTTTTGTAGAGATCTTGGAACAATAAAAATAGTTTTTAAAATGATTTTTAAAGAAAATATAATGATGATTTGAAAATGAGTTTTGCAAGGTTTTGTGGAGGACCAAGAGATAGAAAAGGCATGTTGCCTGGACCAGGGGATGTGATGACATTCTTGGCTGGTCGGGCATGTTACCTAGGTTGAGGTCAGATACCAAGAGGTTGTAGGTAAGTGTTTGTTAGATCCTAGAGGTATCACACTCTTGGATTATCGTCCACGAGGCTGAGACTAAGGTCAGTAAGTTGAGGTACTATCTAGACTTATAGATATGATACTCCAATTGTTTCCAAGTGCTAAGACTCAAGGTGCTAGCTAGACCTAGAGTTAAGAGACTCCGATCATTTCCAGGCACCGTTGGTTAGGACACTGAGAGGGCGTAACCTATGGGGGCCAAGACAGGTAGTGCACGTGCCCTGTTAACTAGTGACGTCCATAGAGTGGACAACCTTCCTATGTGGTTGGAGTGGGAGTGGTCCTCTTTGTGTGTTTGGACCACGAGATAGACTCATTCCTCCCAGGGTGGCGAGACCATGGCAGTGCAGTGCACCTCAATGCTTGGTTGTGGCCCGAGTTGGTTGCCTGGCACCAAGCATCTCGACTCAGTGTGGTTTTCTGCTTGTATGGCTCGAGGTTTTGAGTTTCAACCTATGTGACATCAGTGTTTCTTTTCACCTGTGTTTTGGCCAGTAGGGCCGTGTTTTTTCTATATGGATGTTTTCCTAATGGTTTTGGAAAGGAAGCAAAAGATTTCGAAAGTGTTTTAAGCCTGCTAAAATTTATATCGCCAATTTTGTTTGTTTTCTCATGGTTTTTCGTGGAGTGTGTGCTAGGTGATTTTCTGGTCACTCACGTGTATTTTCTTTGTGATTTTTCAGTGATAGGTGCAAATGAGTTACTGTGTACTTAGCTAGTGCATATAGTCGAGGTTTCCTAACTGTCCACCAAGTTCCTGGTAGTTTAGATATTGAGCTTAGCCTTTAATTATTCTATAAATTCAGCATTTAATTGTGCTAAATTTTAATTAGGCTAAGGGTTCTTGGGTGTAGCGACGCAGGTTGTTACATATTTGGTATCAAAGCCAAGGTTCTCTAGGTGCACTAGCTTAAGGTGTTCGATTTAGTGACTCTATAGAATTTGCATGGCATGTGTTCATTTGCACTATTGATTTTACTATGATTTTTTTTGTTTGTTCCCTCAATTTGTGGTGTAGGCTTTCTGTTCTAAAGCAAGATGCCTCTCCATGGTAGAGGAAAGGGTAAAGCCCTTGTCAAGGAATCTAACTCTCGTGATGAAGGCAGATAGAAGAGTGTGTAGGTCGAGTTGCGAAACCTAGTGCACAAGATCTCTCATGCCTTCAATAAAGGTTGTTCTAGTGGGTTGTTAGGATATCCATGCCTTTAGCAGTTGAACAAGTTGTGTGTGCCAAAGTTCAAAGGCAAGGGTGGGCTCGAAGAGAGTGAGCTGAAGAGAGTCATGAAAGTGCTGGAGAACATGGATTGCCTAGAAGAGCATTGGGTGCATCTAGCCACGTATTTGCTAGAAGGAGATGTAGATCAATGGTGGAGAGCGATGCAGCAACTGAAGTTTCTAGAATCAATAATGGTTGAGATCAAGTGGGAGGATTTTAAGACAGCCTTCTATGAGAAGTACTTCCCAAGGCATGTGCAGGATAGATTTGACCAAGAGTTCCAGAATCTGCAACAAGGTAATATGATTGTGAGCGAGTATGAAGCCACCTTTGCTTGTCTAGAATGGTTACCCAGACTTTTGACTCTGAGGAACAATGGGCCAAGAGATTTCTAGATGGTCTTCAACTAGGATTAAAGTTGTAGGTTATGGCCTATCAGTGTCAGACTGTGGCGAAGATGGTGGATATGGCTTCCCACTTTAAGGATGAATACAAGAGATACCTGGAAGATTGTCTCAAAGGGAAGGGTAAGGCCTCTTTTGCTTCACAATTTTCCTTCTCTAGCATGCCAAGTCCAAGTAGTTCGGGTAGCCCTAGAAAGAGAAGGATGGAGAAGCCCAATGGTGTTATATGCAGCTGTAGACACCCCAATTTTGCAATCACTTGGCAGCAAACTCCTCTGGAAAGATGCTCTGGTTGCGACTACCAAACCTGAACCCTAACTCCACCAAAACCCTTAACCCACAAGCCCACTCAAGCCAACACAAGCCCAGTGAGGCCCACACAAGCCCACTCTGACCTAATCAAAATTAAAACCAAATAAAACTCGTTTAAAACATTTAAAATCCAAATTAATCAAATAAAAACTCCAATTAAAACTAAAATTAAATAAAATCCACTTAAAATCCAATTTAATCAAGTGAAAACCCTAATTAAAACAAAAATTAAATAAAATCCATTTAAAATCCAAATTAATCAAGTCAAAACCCTAATTAAAATCAAAATCAAGTAAAATCCATTTAAACCATTTAAAATCCAAATTAATCAAGTGAAAACCCTAATTAAGTAAAACTTAATAAATCCATTAAAGAATAAAATCTGATTAAAAAGAAACCCTAATCCAAACAAAAATCAAGCAAAAAACCAATTACCCAAAATTTAAATTAAATCCCCAATTGAGTCAAGTAAAAAACTAATTAAATCTAAATTAAACCTCAAACACAAAACTTTAATCCAATAAAATCAAAAAAAATCCTAAAATAATAAAAACCTAAAAGCCCTAATTTAAAATCAATTAATTAAATCACAGAAACCCCAAAATAATTAAAATCCTAAAAACCCTAAAATAATAAAACCCTAAAACCCCCAATTTAAAATTAAATCACAAAAACCCTAAAATAATTAAAATCCTAAAAAACCATAAAACAATAAACCCTAGAAACCATAATTTAAAATCAATTAATTAAAACCCTAAAATAATTAAAATCCTAAAAACCCTAATTTAAAACCAATTAATTAATCCTTAAATCACAAAATCAAAATTTTAATTAAAATCACAAAACAAATAACCCTAAACTCCTTAAAACCTAAAAAACAAAAATGTAAAAACTCTGAAAATCGATAGCCCCAAAACTAGGCCCAATCCAGCCCATAGCCCCCATATCCCTTTCAATCACAAACTTAGGGCAGGCCAAAAATAATTCTGGCCAACTCCTGCCCACTGACGACCCCGAGTTTTCCAGTGAAACCTCTGGCAAGATCCCGCAATCTGTGGAGCGAATCCCTGATTCTCCCACGATCTCCAGCCTTTCCTCCTCCAGCAAGCGCTGGATCGAACGGCATCCAGCCCCTGACGAGGAGAATCGACAACGTGGAGAGGCCTGGCCGGAGTTTAAAAGGTTCGCTGCTGACAATTCCTGGGCCTCCTCTTCGAGCGCTTCAGTCCACAGAGCAAATCCCTTAGCCAACATGTCAATCACCCACTTCCAAAGCTCCCTCTTTAGCCAATTCGTCACCCTCTGAACCCCTAGACACCGTAGCTGGAGCAACCATCCAAAGGACCGCCACTGTCACTCGTCGACAGAGATACAAGCTCTTCCCAGGTAATCCTTTTATTTTGCTTTGACTTCATCCTTAGCTCTATCCCGTCTAGTCCAAGTCCTCTAAGTCGCGTTTTGCCGGAGACAACCACCCTTGTGTTGTCACCTTCTCCTCTGGTGGTGGGTCACCACCACCGACGTGGCCTCAAGCCTCCTGGTCCAGGGGAGGCCCCACAATCCTCTCTTCCTTCCTTCCTCCTCTTCCTCCTTGGGTCCCCTTCACTCGGGAAGGGATAGCTTTCGTTTCTTGTGCCTGAGAACACTGCCGCCGCTCCGTCTACCATCGACTCACCACTGTCAACTGCTGTCAATACCCCCGACACCCTCTAGACGCTCTCGTCGCTCCTGACTACCACCCGAAGCTCCACCTCATCGCCACGAACCTCGCCAAGCCACCGCACTGTTGTTTCAGAGCCTGGAGCATTGCCCGTACCTCCACCGTTGTCGTCTCCGGTGCAGGGGATGGGAGGAACACTCCAGACCTCCCTAGCCCTTGACGACACCATCAAGTGCCTCCTCGTGTCGCCCCAAAGCTTCTCCGGTCCTCACCGCGTCTTTCCAGCCACTGCGTCACTACAAGTCCCTTTCATTGTCGTCTTCTCTAGTGTCAATGGCTGATCACTGGAGCCAAAGATGGGGGGAGATCCTCAAACTGCCCCAGCCCTATCCGACGCACCGGAGACACTCGTTGTGCCTCCCTTCAGCCTCTTGGACCATCGTCGAAACCCCTCCACAGCCGCAGTGCCACTAGACAGTCGCCAGAGTTCGCGTCAGAGTGGGGATGCCGGCGATCAGTTGGTGACCTTCGAAGGAGGCTTATTTAGCCCAAACCCTTAGATTTTAATTTCTTGCACTTAGGTACTCTAATCATTTCATTTAGGTCCTATGTTTTTATGTTTAAGCCCTTGTAGTTTTAAATAACTTTTATTTCTTTATTTCTTTTATCTCCCTATATATTTTAATTTTCTACCTTTATTGCATTCATATATATTTTCTCACATTTTAGTCCCTGAGATCATATTTTCTTAGCAACTAAGTCCTAAACATTTGCATTGAGCCCTCAAAACTTTTTTAGAATGAGTTTCCCTATGAGATTTGCATTCTGAGCCCTGAAAGATTTTAAAATCACACTGACCATCATAAAAGTTGAATTTTTATCACATTTAAGCCCTGAAATTTTGCAAGTAGGCCCCTAGATTCATAGCATATAGTCATTGAGTAGAGAAAATTTGCATCTAGACCCGTAGACTAATTTAAAATGCATCATTTAGGGTTTTAATTGTTTTTACACTCATTTTGACATTTTTCATTTCTTTCATTCATAATTTTGCAGTAGAACATAGTTTTCATTTAAAAATCATGTTTGCATTGTAAACTAATCTTTAATTTCACATTTCAGTCACATTTGCACTTTATGTGTGAATTTTGCAGATTAGACCCTAAACTCTAAGGAAATTATCAAGGTGTAATTCTCACACACCAGTGCCACATTTTAATTTAATCCATCATCTACACACTAGGATAAGTCACTATGTACATTTTACTCCAGGTTTTCCCATTTTTTGTGAATTTTGCATTTTGGTCCTTGTACTTATCCTTTCTCATAATTACATCATTTTTCTTGTTTTTAAGACCTAGTCCTTTTCATGTTCTCTTGCAAATAACATTTTTCCTGACATTTTGCATACATCTTGCATACATTAGACCATGCATCATCCACATACACGCATCTATCACATCTTGCCATGGAAATGACCAAATTGCCCCTGTGCCTCCAATTCATACACATGCATGTTAGTTCTTGCATTAAGTCATGCATAATCTTTGTCTAAATTATTCCTAAGCATCTTTTACACATTTAGGTACTCTTTCATACATTGTGCATAGTTTTTATTACAATTGCATATCAGTTCATCCTCTTTGAGTAAGCCTGCATCCTATGTATTTTTTCATGGATTTTTCTCCAACCCATTTTCAAATTCCTTCGCTTAATATTTGATTTGACTCTCTTTATCCCATATTTTTGGATTTTTCGATTTGATTTGGATTTCATTGCCCGAGGGCATACACTAACTGACTGAAAGGCCCATATTGTTCCAATTGCGGATTATTTACCCCTTTTTGATTTTCATGACTTTTTCCATGATTCCAATGAATTGGGTTGACCCCACTTTTGACCTTTTTGATATCAGTATAGTTTTCCAAAGCATTCTTTCCAAAAACATTGTCATTTTATGTGATTTTCACGTGTCACCATTTGTCTGTTTTACACGGACTTCTTTGCAATTTTCCCATCTTGGTTTCTGTGATGTTTTCTACGATTCTGATGATTTGGGTCTATCGCATTATTTATTCTCTTGAGGTCAGTGTGATGTTTTGAGCCATTCTCTCCAAAAACATTGTCATTTCATGTGATTTTCTTTGTCGCGTTGCGTTTTGTGATTTCATTATTTTGTGTGGATTTCTTCGTAGTTTTTGCATACCATTTTGCACATCTATCTAGTCTTGTCTTGGCATTCATATTAGCATGATTAGAGCACAATCTAGGCCTAGCAAGCATTCATTCAACCTTTAGCAAGCGAGTTGCACTAGAAAGATCGAGTTTCTCGGGTGTATGGGGGAGCCTAACACCTTCCCCATGCATAATAAGAATCCGTAGCCATCCTCTGGTTTGTAGACATTTGGCCGTATCATTTCCATCTCATGCATTCATAATTTTGTGGTTTGTTTGTGGTTTTACTTGTCTTTCCCTTAAAAGACTAGGTGGCGACTTCATTATTTTTTCGTTTTTATCCTATCTCGTGCCTTCGCCATCCTGGCATGGCTGTGGCCTCCTCCCTTTGGTGCAACTCCATGTTGGATCTCCAGGCAGGGTCACAGCAGCCAGCATAGCTTTGCATGTAGGAGTGATGTCATCGCTAGTCAAGTTGGTTGTAGTGCACATAGAGGAAGATCTTGTTACCGGTGTGGTTAGGCAAGCCACCTTGCTATGAATTACCCTCATCCACAGCAAGTGCCAACCGAGATGGTGTGCTATAACTGTGAGAAACTAGGACACATCTAGAAGATTTGTCTAGATCCTCTCAAGAATGTAGGAAGTACACCTCAGTAGCCGACGAAGGGGCAAGTCTTCATCATTACAGCTCCTGATGTCGGACCTTCAGGGATGTTGTGGAGGGTAAGGATCTATTGCTTGTGTTGTGTAACCCTCTGTGTATCTGTTTGTAACTTCTTCAATACTATGGACAATTGTTTAATTTGAGAATGTTGTTTGATTGGCCATTACTGTTGGATACTAAAGCTTCTCTAGAGGGGGGGTGAATAGAGATTTTCCGGTTTTAATTATGTCTTTGGATTTTGTTATGCTATTTAAGAAATTAACACACAATACAATCAATCGCAAAGACAATAGATTTATAGTGGTTCAGCCAACC
>JAMKQA010027632.1:0-28002 GCA_024699735.1 Posidonia australis
TATACATGAGCCATAATTTCTATCTTTTCATAGAAAACATCATTAAATTTAGCATATTAGCATGCCTCACATTTCATGTAATTTCCATGCATTCTATACATTCATCATGTATTTAACCATAATTTATCATCATTTCTATGCATTTATCCATGCTCATAAACATTATTCAAAGCATTTCTCATTATCTTTCTGGGTCCAGATTCGGCATACCGATTATGGCTTCGGTATACCGAAATCTCCTGATTCGGTATACCGGACCATTTCGGCATACCGTTCCCCATTGATTTCGGCATACCGATTTTGGCTTCGGTATACCGAAATCTCCGGATTCGATATACCGGACCATTTCGGCATACCATTTTCAAGACAGATTTAAAATCTTCCCGCCAGAACGGTCGACCGTTCATCCACGGTCGCCCGAACCTCCCAAGCGGGACAGCCTCTGGAGGCATTTCGGTATGCCGAATTCAATAAAATATGGGGTGTAGACCTCCAAGTCTACTTCAAAACCCCCCAAAGAAATCACAAATCCATTAAGCATGCTGTTCAAATGAAAATCAACAAGGCATGAAGCTCAAATACTAACACTGTAGCATGCTTCTACAAACATCCACGAAATTCACACAAAAAGCCCATAAAACAGCATGATAACATCATAAACATGCTATTCAACTCATTCACATCATTTCCCTATTTTTATCATGATTTAAACATCATTTTCATGCATTATTCAAGTTATTTGCCTTAAGGTGGCATGTTCTGCAAACGGAGGAGAAGAGGGGGTGGGGACGCGTACCTGGCTCCGGCGAGCCTCGCGTGCCCTCACACCGGTGGTGCACTGCACCAGCCCATCCTCCCACACTCGCGCGAGCTCCTCAGACGCGCGACGCCTCTGCAGCAACCACACACACACTCTCGCCCTCTCTCAGCTTCTCCGCCTCTTCCCCATGCCAAACACCTCCTCTTAAAGCCCTCCACCATGACTGCCTCCCCGGAATCCCGCCGGCGCTCACCAGCTACTCGTAGCTCTGGGTGGAGGGGACGGATCGGGCAGTCCTCTCTCGTTAGGCTCACGAGGTCCTGAGATCAGTCACGGGCACGGAGAAGACAGGACAAAGGCACCTCCCGCACAGCTGGCTCTTGACCAAGTTAGAGCCCAAGCCCAAGTGGGTCCACCACAAGCACGGGTCCCACAGCAGAACCGACCCACTGGCCACAGAAAACACACCACAGGGGAGAAACCAAGGCCCAGAACACAGAGAAGAAACCACAACCAACAAGCACAAACTGGATTCACCATTAATAAACCATATACAATAATTACAAGAAATCCATGGTTTATATAAAATGGAAAAATCCAGGCACAGATGTTACACCTACAAAGGCACGATTTTAAATTAAAAGGGAGGGAGATTACCTGGCTGGAGGTGGTTGTTTGGCTTGACGAAGCTTGACAGTGGTGCTCCGGCAGATGCTCTAGCGACGACGGTCGGGGTTTTTGGGCCGCAATCGAATTGGGGGAAGGCTCTGGATCATCCCTGGGGGATTACTAGGTTCTCTTTGGGTTCAAAAAGGGGGTCCTCACTTTGGATTCAAGCGTTGGGCGACTAGAGCTTGGTCTATCGGCGGCGGGATGTTTTAAACTCTGGCGGTCTCTTCTCCAGTCATCGATCCTCCTCTAGTGGATGGATGCCATTGGATTGAGCGTGTGATGGAGGAGGAAGGTCCGGAGATCGCGCGAGAGGAGGATGAGTGCCGGTGATCGCTGGAAATGGCGTCGGAGAATCGAGGTCACCAAAATTATTTTTCTGGCTTATAAAGTTTGTGATTAAATGGGTTTAACGAGGTATTTGGCCTGGTTTTAGGCTTTTGTTTTAGGGTTTTTGTTTTATATTTGTTTTGGGATTTTCTAAGGATTTTAGGGTTTTTATTTGGGTTTTGTAATTTTAATTAGATTCTTGATTTTGCAACTTTGGTTTTTAATTTTTAGTTTGATTAAGTGATTTTTGGATTTTGTTATTTTAGGGTTTTGTGATTTTAATTAGGGTTTTAAATTAGAGTTTTGTGTTTTAGATTTAGGTTTTTATGGTTTATTTTAGTGATTTTAATTTAGATTTTGGGTTTTAGTTTTAAGTTTAGTTTGGTGATTTAATTAGGACTATTGGATCATAATTAAAGGTTTGAGTTTGTTTAAGTGATTAGGGTTTTTTGGGTTTTAATTGTTTTAAGGTTTTAATTGATTTTAAATTAGGGTTTTTAGGATTTTACTATTTTAGGGTTTTTTGTGATTTAATTAATTGATTTCAAATTAGGGTTTTATTATTAAAGAGTTTTTTTATGAATTTAAATGGATTAAAGTTTTATGTTTGAGTTTTATTTTGGATTTAATTAGTTTTTTACTTGATTTAATTAAGGATTTAATTTAAAATTTTGGTTTACTTAGTTTTTTTTATTAGGGTTTTGACTTAGATTTTGATTTCATTGGTTTTGCTTGATTTTTTGTTTAGATTAGGGTTTCTTTTTAATTAGATTTAATTTTTTTAATGGATTTTATTAAGTTTTACTTGATTAAGGTTTTAATTTGGATTTTAAATGGTTTTTTGACTTTAATTAGGGTTTTTATTTGATTAATTTGGATTTTAATTGGATTTTATTTAATTTTGATTTTAATTAGGGTTTTTGTTTGATTAGTTTGGATTTTATGTGTTTTAAATGAATTTTGTTTAGTTTTAATTCTTAATTATTGCTTTTTTTTTTGCTTTGATCAGGTTAGAGCAGACTGGTGTGGGTCTCACTGGGCTTGTGTGGGCTTAGGTGGGTTTGAGGTTTTAGTTGGAGCTAGGGTTTAGGGTTTAGGTTTGAAAATTAAGGTTTTGGTGATCGTAATCGGCGTTTTTTTCCAGAGGAGCCTGCTGCCAATTGACTTCACAATCGGGATGTCTACACTATGTACTTTCCAAAATAATATATGTAAAATGTAAGAAATTCTAGAAATGTCAACAATACCCAATATAGAAAAGTCATGCAAGTTTTCATCTATCTCATCTATCTCATTGAAAAAATTGAAATCCCAATATAGAAAATTCACTTATTGAAATTTAAACAAGAAGTTAAAGAATTGAAATACCTTTAGATCAACTATCTCATCAAGCAAGTTTTCATCATTTGCATTCTTTGTTGATGTCTTTGAGGAAGATGTAGAAGACATAGAAATTGTGTTCTTGTAATGTTCAAAAATAGAATCAAGTGTGCGACAAAAATTCCTCATCTCCATAAACTTCCTCCATGGATTTTTTGAAAGGCATAATCCACAAACTAAATATTGTAGCGAGGATCCAACACAATAGCAACACCAAGTATCAAGCTATAGTCTTTTCAATATTTCTCAAATTTACTCATCATTCTTGATGCCATGTTTCTTGTACAAGAGTTCAAATCTTCCATTGATGTCATCATTGTTTGTTGGATGAGAAAAACTTGTTTGAAGTATAAGTTTGCTATAGGATATTTCACTCCGGAGAAGATACATGTCATTGTATGAAACATCCCTAGAAACTTGCAAATCTTTCCCATTTTATCCCATTCATCACGTGACAAGGCATTCTTATAATTAGAATCACTCAATTCTAAATGAAGAAATGCACGTTGAAAGAAAATAGCACTTTCAAGCATAAAATATGTTGAATTCCACCTCGTAGGAACATCTTCACGTAATCCTTTCTTTGTATTAAGTGAAACTTGTGCAACACATTATAGAAATTTTTGTTTTCTAGCCTGTGAACCTTTGACATATTTAACACTTTCTCGAACTTTGACAACACATTCCTCAAGTTCCTTTAGCCTCTCATTTACTATCAAGTTCAGAATATGAACACAACAACAAATATGAAAGAAATCACCATCAAATAGAAGAGCATCATTCAACTTCAATTGTTTTTTCAACATTTACACAAATGCATCATTTGAAGATGCATTGTCTAGAGTTATAGAGAATGGCTTCTTCTCTAGTCCCCACTGACTTAAAATCTTATAAATTTTCTTAGATAATGCTATACCACTATGTGGTGGTGGCATGAAAGAAAATGCTATAATCTTTTTGGGCAATACCCAATCTTCAGATGTGTAGTGAGTTGTGAGAGAAAGATATCCATCAATAGCAACAGAAGTCCACAAATCTGAAGTAAAGCATATCCTCCCAGTAAATGAATGCAAAAGGTTTTGAAGATTTTTTACTCAACTTTATAAATATTTAGACAATTAGACCTTGCAGTTGTGACCATGCCGGAATCGACCTTCGCGGTAGGGGAGCACGCGAAGAACCGAAAAGGTCACGGCGTAGATGGTGAATCCGAAGAAGAACACTCAACTCGAAAACATCAAAAAAAACACGAAAAAAAAAATGATAAGGACAAAAATGGAGTCTCTACCTAATCTTTTAAAACTGGAAAGACAAGGAAAACCGGATGCGATAAAACGCAAGAAAAACAATGCAATCTGAATGCAAATGCATGTATGAATGTGTGTGATGCTCCGTACCTAATGGATGCAACACATTGGTCATTGCAAGCCAGGAAAAAGGTAAGGACTCGGGTTACGCATAGGGAAGGTGTTTGGCACCCCCATGTGCCTGAGAAATCAGTCTTTCTAGACTTTTCGCTCGCTTGTGTGTAGCCAAACGCAAATGATCGTGCATGCTTGCTAAGTCTAAAATGGATGTATGCGATATACTATGCTGATGCAAGTGATGTGAGTGGGGCGGAAATTTGATGTAAGTGGGCTCAGTTACGCTATGTGAATCCTGAACTACCGGTCAAAAGGATCCGACATAGTAATCGTCATCGTCTTAAATGTAAGTGTGTCATGATACATGATTTGAATGTCATGATGCATGAAGAAGATGTAAAGATAACTGATATATAAATATAATGATGTGTATGTGTGCTCAAAATATAAAGTGCTAAGTGGATGAATGGGGTGCATCATGCATGATGACATAAGTAATAAGCATGATTAATGTAGATTAGAAATGCATGATATGCAAGTGTGCATGCTAGGATTTATGCCTAGGTGCATGGGCATGAGGTGGAGAAATGTGGAATGGATAGGCAAATGGACAAGCTAGCTGCACGTTCTGTCCCTAGCAAAACCACACATGTCCAACGCACATGTCCTCCGCGCAATCATAGCGCGCATGCCAGATACAGAACAAGGCAGCAAACCAGTGACCTTTGCCCAACTCCTGAGTGAAATGTGGTGGTATATATGGCTAATTAAATGCATGGAGTTCAAGATTAGGCTATAATGAATGAATTGCGTGCTAGGGGTCAGGTCTTGGGATGTATGATTTGCTTCCCCAACCACCCTTTTCAGCCACCGAAGCCCACTGGTTCCCATGGCCATGGATTCCAGCCATGAGCCTCAGAGAACTTCGTGGTAGATTTTTGAGGTGGTTGGGAGCAAGAGGAGATGATGAGGAGTGCATGGGATGCAATGCGTGCAAGGATGCATGGGTGGGTTCCCCTCCCAACGTCAACACCGAACTTCGCCGGAGTTCAGAGCATGGCCAACCATGGAGGTGGCAAGGTGCATTGGTGACTATCCAGAAGAACTCGATGGAGAGTGAGGAGGGTGGAAATGTTGCCGAACGGGCTAGCTACGAGCTCACAGGCCATTGGCCTTGCTTGGGCAACAAAACCCATCACCAACGTCGAGAATGGAGGATGCAGACATGGAGATGCATGAAGAAAACGAAAAAGATGACAAAAGGGCCAGCTAAATTCTGAGGAGGAAGAAGAAAAAACATGCAGAAAAGGGGAGAAGTTACTTGAACGTGCGATTGGGTTGTCCCTCCAGTGACGGCTTTTGATGGCGTCTGTCTAGCGACTGGCGCACGACGGTTGTGGAAGCGGGTGATGGTTTCTTAGGGACAATTGGTGCTTGAAGTTGGGGTTCCAGAGGGGCCAAGGATCCAAGAGAGAGTGGTCGTTGCATTTGGGGAGGTCATTTGGAGGGGCGATGGTGGCATGATGGCAGGTGATTGCGTGTGTGGGTCGTCGGCATGCTCAGGTCGCTGGTGGCAGGGCATGGCCAGTGGGCGTGGGAGGCGAGAACAGGACTACAGGGCGTGGTTGTGGCAAGGCGTGGGCGGCTGAAGGAATGTCAGGCACGCAAGCCAGCAACAGACGGCGCCAACTCTTGTACGAGGTACAATGAAAGCGAAACATCGAGTAGGTCAAGCAGCTCGCACGGGACAGTCCTGGTCCTTATACACATCCACGATGTGCAATTAGACTGTGCAATCAGGCCACGCATCCCACTAGCATAGAGCACACGGGCTGGATTTTGGTATTGGGCTTTGGTATTTAGGGTTTATGGGTCAGTATTTAGGATTTTAAGGTTGGTTTTAGGGTAAAATGAGTTTACAAGGGGTGAAATGCTTCGTTGCCGCTGGAGCGCGCTCTTCCGAAGGAATCCCTCGCAAGTGGCTACCATAATGGAGTGTCTTCAGATGCCCCTTCTTGAGCGAAGTTGAGGGACGTAAGGAACCGAAACTAATGTTCAGGGTTGACAACAGACACACCATTTGACAGCCTGCAGGAGGGTGGTGTTTGCTATTGGCACTGAGTCACTCACGTGGTAGATACACAGAATGGAATGACCTATTGCCGGAATGTAGATGTAGACACTAGACTATGGTGGAAACATGAGTGTGATATGAATGATGCATGTTGATGCTAATGTCGGTGTGTGTTGAGCTTTGCTGGGGATATGCGGAGCTCCACACGATGCTAATGCGAGTGCGTGTTAAATATAGAATGCTTGTGGTGAGGTTGAAAAAAACCATGATGCATACAATGTTAGGAATGTGATACAAAACATACCAAACCAAGCAGGCAGTGTCGAGGACAAGTCAGTGGCACTCAATGCAATGAGAGGCACGCTAAGCATTGTGATGCCGATGGAGTGATGATGTATGATGAGATGTGTAAAGGATGATGGTCTTAGGTGTCTACCAGACTGTGCAAAACTCTACTAAGGACACGTGCGATCTCATGCAAAGCTGGTCCAGATGATGTACATGGATGCAAAACACTGCTGGAATGCAAATGCATGTACTGAGCTCTACTGGGGATATACGTAGCTCTGCACGATGCCAATGCAAATGCTGAATATACAGTGCAGATGCTATGTAGAAAAGAAAGGAAAGAACTATCGAGTTATCGAACTCGCTGGGCCGACAAAGAAAGGAGAGGGATGACGAGTTATCAGACTCATCAGACTAACATAGAAAGGAGAGAGATGACAAGTTATCAGACTCGTCGGGCTAACAAAGGAATGGTGACCGGGCAACTCGATTGCTAAATTGAGTACAAGGGTTATTGGGGACAATACACGCAATGTAAGGAACGTGATGCAAAACATACCCAACCGAGCAGGCGACCCGAGGACAAATCACTGGTGCCCCATGCTACGGGATACATGCTAAGCACACGATGCGGATGCAAGTGATAATGCAGATGCAGTGGTATACATGGTTATGCATGAAGGATTGGACACGTAATGCAAGCATACCAGACTGAGCAGGTAGTGCCGAGGACGAATCGTTGGCACTCAATGCTACGGGAGACGTACTAAGCACCATGTGCGAGGCAATGTTGGCTACAAAAAGGGGCATAATGTTATGATGCTAAATGGAGATGTTCCGGCAGTGTTGATGTGATGCTTATGTAATGCGGTGTGATGCAATGCCATAGGATGCGATATCTACATGATAGCATGCAATGATATGCCAATGGATGTGATCAAATGCAATGAAGTGCCATGCTCATGTAAGAACATACGATGATGTATGATGGATGTGATGAAATGCAATGACATGTTATGCAATGACATGAGATGGAAAAAAATGTTGGACCTACGCTAGAGGCATGATAAGTTGATGGACTCATCACCGAATAGTTGGGGTTATTAACTCGACGATAAATTGACGGACTCATCACTGGATAGTTAGGACTATCAGTCCCATGATAAAGTTGACGGACTCATCACTGAATAGTAGGGGTTATCAACCCGACGATAGGGAGTGAGATGATACCAAAGGACAGTTGAGATGCCCTTGGTATCAAGGGAGAAATGATGGTAAGTAACGGGAATGTCACACCTAAGAGTATGACAGAGGTCCGAAGACGATTCTTGTGGCAGTTAGGGTTGTTAACCCAAGGAAGGGCGAGATGATACTAAAAGGTAGCTGAGATGTCCCTGATATCGAAGAAGGATAACACAAGAAGGAAACTGGAAGGTAACTAGGGAGATACCAAGGCGAAAACAGATGCCCCTGGTATCAATCGAGTAGTCACGAGAGATGACGAATGCCACCTGAGGGTGGGCAATGGTCTCAGAGCGGGCATGTGATGCTTTGTTGAGGAAAGGCAAGGTGCAGACATGCACATCATCATAGATCACCCACACAGTGGACAGACAGGACAGAACAGGAGTAAAAAGGGATGAAGAGGAAAGAAGAGGAAGCAAGGGGTCAGGCTGCGACTAGATGGCACTCTAGACCACCAAACGGGTGAGACTGATGTCAGTTGAGCCGAAAGGGTGATAGTAGCTTGCTAGAGGGTGTGATTGCTACTACATTGTTGATTCTGCTATTCTAGACTACACGTCAATTAGCAAGCGCCCTTGTTGTTGGTATGCTCTGACCGGAAGGTAGCTGAAATGCCCTTAGTTGCAGTCGCTCAATGAAGACCTGCGAAGCGATGCAATTTGCAAGCAAAATGCTCAAGTAAGATTAATGGTTACTAGGAATATTAGGGTGGATTTTATTGTTGCAAGTAAGCAGGTTATTGATCCAAAGTGACTTTATTATTGCTGAGCAGGAAAAGTATGTTTTATTGATTGGGTTTGTATTTTTGCTTATTTTTGGTGGTCTTGTACTTTTTGTTTTGTTTGTCCTCAGTTAGGTTGGAAAGTTGTACGCCTACTAGAGGAGAAGGACGCCTTCGACTCAGTTGGCCCTATAGAGATTCACAAGCTGCTAGTGGCTCTAGTGAGATGAGTAGTGGCGCTCTATGTTAGCTGTGTTGGGCGGTGTGATGGTGGACCGTGCTCCATGTCAAACTCTTTAGGGTCCTGCACTTGCTTTTTGAGTTCACTAATATTTCTTTTGCTCCCTCGTAGACGTACGACTTCGCTCTATCCCTGACTTAGAGGTAATAGGTGCCTAATCTGGGCTGAAGGCTTTTGCTACAAGAGGGCGGCTAGGCCCTCGATGGTGCGACTGTCCAAGCACATACTCTGACTCCTCTCCACGATATGGTAGGGGTAGAGTTACGCTGCACATCTCTTACTCTTGGGCTGACTTCTATCTTCGCCTTCTATCTTCTTATTTCTTTTATGCCCATGCAGATATGTAATTCTTTTCTGGCTCACTCGCTCAGTCACCCTAGAATTTTATCTCCCTCTTGAAGGTGCAGGGTCCTTGCGGAGCTTGGACATTTCGTCCGACATTGATGGATGGTGACTCCCTCGCTACTTGGTCATCTAGGTAGTGTCCACTGAGGAATGGGAGTCCAATTCAATGCGGGCAAGCTTTCTGATTGTCGTCATTAGGTAGATGATTATGATGCAAAGTGTTTTTGTTGTTTTTTGATTTTATAATTTTTTTGGGTTTTGATTTTTTGATGATTTTTTCCTTTTTTTATTTTTGTTCTTTTTTTTGCTTTTTTAATTTTGACTTTTATATTAATTTTTTTATTTCTGCATTTTCAATGCATGATGATGATGATGCAAAAGAGAGAACAACAGAGGAAATAGGGGAAAAGGATACGACTCTGGTCCCAACTACTGATTGCTTTATTGATGCCACTTTATTCATGCTATCGGGGTCACTAGCTAATCTACCAGTACCGCCAGAATTGCGACGGCTGAAGCTGTGGATGAACCCGTTGGAACTGTTGTTACTGCTAAAACTGCTGGCTGGTGTCTTCTGTTAAGGTCCAGAGTGCTGGCAGTCTCACCATTGCTTTGGGCCCCCCAAGAAAAGGTCAAGAACAGAAGGAGAAGACATATCGATGAGATCAACGGGATTCATCAAGGAAAAGGCGGAAATAGGAGGGATAGGAGAGAGAGAGAAGACCCTCGAGCATGTGGCATCCTCAGAGTCTGAGGATTCAGTATGGGATGCGTTGGGCCCGTCTGAGTGCACTAGTGCAGGTGTGTGAGTGTGTGCAGTGTTAGTGTGTGGACCGCCTCCTACGAGGCAGCGTTGATGACCTTCTAGTCAATCAGGTTCTGAACAGCATCCCGTAAAGTGACGCAGCCATCCGTCGAATGCCGGCACGACGGTGGAAGCTGCAATACTCACTTGTATTATACCACTGAGGAATTGGATTCGGTAACGGACGATGATTCGAGAGCCTCAGAAACGACTCGTCCTTAGGGAAAAGGGCACTCAACTGCTCCACACGAGTGTAATCCCCTTCGACGCGGTGAGGCTGCTTTCGCTCAGGTCATTGTCCTTGCCGAGTTGGTGCGACATGATGCACTGGCTCAACGATGGAGTGTGTGTATGCAATGCATGGAGAACTAGATGCATGTTCTAATTGATCTAGTTCAGGTGACTCTCTACATTAGCAAGCTCTATAGACAATTCGTACACGACAGCTACCCTCTTGGTGTAGACGTTGTAGGTATTGTTGCTGGAAGCGGTAGCCTGTTTGACGAAAGCTAAGAGTGCGGGGAATCTCCCACTTTGCAGCGAGCTTTCCACACAAGCGCCGACCCGAATGAGGGATGCAAAGGATGCAATATGCTGAATGCTGAGCAAAACCCTCTGTCGCTAGTTGTGCTCTTTTGATGATGATCTCAATATACTCCTCATTAGAGGGTCTATCTTTGATCTAGGAGGCTAATGTGCACCAACGAACAATGTACTCTCCAAACGGTTCGTGGGGTCTCTACCTAATTGCGACCAAATCCTTGCGTCTAGGAATCGAGTCGAGGTTGAAGGAATACTGTGTAAGGAATGCCCGGCTAAGGTCATCCCAAGTCTGGAAAGCGGTCATGTCCAACGAAGTGAACCACTTGAGGGCAAGCCCAATCAAACACTTTTGGAACAGGCGGATCAGAAGCCTCTCATCGCCGTTGTAGACACCCCTGATTTTGAGGTGGCTCATAGATAAACTTTCCGGATGTTGCTTTAGATGTGGCAAACTCAATCCCATCAGCTAAACCAACCACAAACCTATAGCAGGCCCGCAGCCCAATTAGTAATTCCGACACCTAGGGGAGAGCACCAAGTTAGAGCACCAATGTTGAGCACCTAGCTGGAGCACCAAGCAGGAGCACTAAAGTGGCACACCTAGCTGGAGCACCAAGGTGGCGCACCTACCTGGCGCACAATCACTTCTCAGGCTACTGGCTGCTGACTTTCCACCTCCCATGACTGTAACCCTCACCAGTGAATATGCCATGGAAATCTACGCCAAGCTCTTCGTTTGCGAGGCTGTCTGCATTCCATGGGAGTTACCCTTGTAATATCCTATATAAGGACCCCCATAGGCAGCCTCTTGAGGGGATCCTGATCAAGCTATCTACTCATTCCAGCAACTCTCTCTCTCGTTTTCTTGAGAATACCCTTGCACTCTAGAGCATCTCTAGCCCCTCCAAAGCAACAAGGAAGTCTTATCTTGGGTTTTCTAAGATGGAACACCTTGGACAAGGTAAGTTCCTCTCCATTCTTTTACTTTTAATCTTAGTTCTTGCACTGGATAAGCATGCCATGAACATCATAGGTATTCTGATTTTATGCTTTTTACATGAGAGTTTTAGGATGAGATGATTGCTCCATGTATAAGATACTCTACATGTAAAATCCGAATAAAACATTCTGCATTATAATATTTCTGCAAATGGCCTTTCTTCTCTGTTTCTTTACACAAGGAACCATGATTCATGCACATGTATGCTAGGAAATAAGCAGGAAATATATTCTTGATGTATTCATCATTTGCATATGGTTGTCAAGTTCACTCACTCATTTCCTATCCTTTAGAATCCCATGCAAGTATTTCAGCCCATAACCCATGATTTGTCATGATTTGAAACCAAATGATAAAAGGCTTTCATTTGATTGTGTCTCATCATGTTTCCGGTTTTTTTTATCATCTGCATAACTAATCTGGGTCAAGGAAAAAAATCATTGATCTCTGAAATCTGGACCAGATTCTGAATCTGATTGTAGTCTGATTTTGGGTTTCTAGGGAGAACCACTCTGGCGCACCAAAGTGGCGCACCTTACCAGAGCACCATTCTGGCGCATCATTCTGGTGCACCAGTCTGGTCAGAGAGTAAATCACCCTATTTGCATCATAATCTGCATGGTTTCCCGGATGTTTTTGACTCTTGTTTTCCTGGTGTTGATTCTCTGATATTATATGTCTTTGCATGCATGTTTTCAGCTTAAGATGACACTGTGTTTAAGACCTTTTACACCTTGCATATTCAGTCTATTGCTGAAATCTGGTAGGCTGATTGCCCCATGAACTCCTATATGGAGGTTCTTATGCATCAGCCCATGACCCAGATCTAGGTAGCATGGCTGAATCTTACTGTTCTTACTTAGCATAGAGAGGGTGTGATCTTGTGTGAGGCATACAGCCCTTCAGCACAAGTCCCATGTTGTGTTTTCATATTTAGATTTTAATAGATGTTGATGATGCATTTCTTGATGAGTTTACAAGATTACAAGGGTTTTATATGGCATTGCATTCTGGTTTGCATCATATTACATGATATGGCACTGCATGGCATTCTAATTTTTTTTCCTTGGCACCCCAGTAGAGCACATAGGTGGCACACCAGTCTGGCGCACCAGCTTGTTTTCTGTTGCACGCAGCTGCATTTAGCATGGTATTTAGCATGTTTCCCGTTTGGATTTGCTTTTGATTTTCTCAGGTTGTCTTCCTCGATATACCAGGAAGACCCTTTTCTGTTTTTATCCCTTTCCATGCATGGTAGATCATGCTTTTGCATATAGTAAAGCAAGGATGAAAATCACTCGAAGTTACTAGATCTTTGATCTTATTTATGCAATATCCTTGCATCAATGCTTGACCCGCGATATGAGTGATCCTTCTGAGCATTAGGACACACCCTATAGCCCATACACCCATGTTTAGCATAAGACACCATAGCATGGCATTGCATATCGCCCTCGGGCGTACAGAAAAGGCTGAAAAGCCGACATTTCATATAAGTAAATGAGAAACCCATAGAAAGGTCGATTTTTCGGGCGTACGAGGGTGCCTAATACCTTCCTCGTACGTAACAGCGATCCTTGCCCATTTCTAGTTGAAGACCTTCTTTTCCATTGGCTTTATCGCACGATTCGAATGTTTTAAGCGGTTTTCCTCGTCTTCCGTTTTTAAATAGACTAGGTGGCGACTCCTACTTTTTTACTTTTATTTTTATTGTTTTTGCCGTGACTTTGCCGAACCTCGTGCATTTGGCCTTCCGCACCAAATCCCGAGGCCGTCGCTGGCATGGTTACAGCCGTAAAGCTGCGTGAGGTCTCTGCGAAATGCTTTCAAATGCAATATGGGACAGCCTCTACCATTAAACTTCTCGAATTCCAAGATGTGCAAATTCGAAGGAAGTGTCACCTCTGAAATGTGGTAGAGGTCCCAGAACTTATAGGACTGGTGGTCCTTGTCTTGCACTTGACGAAGTGCTCTTTCTAGATCACCTATCTTGGTAAGAAAGGCGTCTAAAGTTGCTACTAACAAGACAGGTGCTGCTGATGCAGGTGCCACGTATGTTGTATGGGTCACGCATGTGCACTCCTCTGGATCCACCCATATGCCTCCTGGTGTCGAGACATGGGGGCCAGCATACCTATGCAAGGATGCATTGTGTGGTGGTATTGTGATGAATGCAATGGCCTGAGTTTGATGCAAAGATGGATGGGAAGCATGTTGTGGTGTGTGTGGTGGAGAGTGTGGGACCAACAACTATTGCATCGACATGGAACCGAGCAACAAGCTCGAGAAATGTTGTGCTCCTGCCATGCTAAGGGGCTGGCCACCTGGTGATGGAGATGAATTCTGTGTAAAGTGCGGTGTTAATGTAGAGGACAAGGGAGGCGCTACCATTGTTGGAGCCATGAGTGGCTAGAGCGATGGTGAGGGCGCAGGTGTAGTGAAGTGTGATTATGCAGCTAAGGTGAGGTGCACCAGGACCTCAAGGATTGGAGGAAAGGAGACAGAAGCCAGATTGAGGGCCAAAACCATGTATTACAGCTTCTGGGCGAGGGCGAGATGATGTTGCGCTTGCATAGCCAAGGTCCCCTTGACAGGCGAGACAAAAGGAGAGGGCACAGACAAAAACGGAGGCGCAGAAACAACAGAGGCAACAGGAGGATCGACATCCTCAAGCGCACAATGGTAGTGTGCAAAGGAGAAAGAAACAACAGAAGAAGTAGGCAGAGACGGAGGGACCGAAGTCTGGACTCCCTCCGGAGCAACAGAAGGAGATTCGCTAGTCTGCTAGGCCATTGCAGTCCACGAGCAGACACTGAGAGGGCCTCGATGGTGAGAAGAGGCATGAACCCGAAGACGAGCTATGGTCGGAAGCAACATTAGCTCGAGGAAAGAGAAAAGACCGCAGGAAGCAATCCGCAAAAGACGCTCAAGCTCTTGACCAAGGACCTCTCACAAGCTACCTATAGAGATAGACAGAAACAGTAGGTATCAGAACCTGGTCAAGGACAAAAACACAAATGCAAATTATTAGGGTAGCATGCAATGACACACAATGCAGGTAAATGTCCTGGAATGCTCTCTCTCATAATGCATGTCCCAAGTGGGTCCAACCATACGGAACTCACTCAGGGGTTTGGGTTTAGAAATAGGCCAGAAAGTAAGGTCTCGTCCCATATCGGAGCTGTGGAATGGTTTTGCGTTGGGAGCCTTGACTCTATCAAAGCATGGGTTGTACCCTCTACTAATACCGACACGACTCTGAACAAAGGGGGCAGGCCGATCGCTCGACCTACGCCAAAGCTATAGAACAAGGAACCAGGGACTACCCTTCACAGACTATGGGTGGACTCAGAAGAGGAGAAGATGCATGTTTTCTAAAATCCTCATACATGTGAAATGCTTTATTGTCTTTTACTTGCAAGCTTTATTAAGTCAGTGTAGACACCCCGATTTTACAATTACTTGACAGCAGACTCCTCTAGAAAGATGCTCTGGCTATGACCACCAAACTTAAACCCTAACTCCACCAAAATCTCAAACCCACTCAAGCCCACTCAAGCGCATTCAAGCCCACATAAGCCCATTCAGGCCCACACAAGCCCACTCTGACCTAATCAAAAATTAAAACAAAACAAAACACATTTAAAACATTTACAATCCAAATTAATCAAATAAAAACCCCAATCCAAACCAAAATCAAATATAATCCACTTAAATCGTTTAAAATCCAAATTAATCAAGTGAAAACCCTAATTAAAATAAATCAAGTAAAATACATGTAAATCAATTAAAATCCAAGTTAATTAAAAGAAAAACCCTAGTTAAAACCCTAATACAGCAAAATTCAATAAAATCCATTGAAAATTGAATCTAAGTAAAAAGAAACCCTAATTCATACAAAATCAAGCAAAAAACCAATGAAATCAAAATCTAAGTTAAAACCCTAATAAAAAACCAACTAAATCCCTAATTAAGTCAAGTAAAAAACTAATTAAATCTAAATTAAAACTCAAACACAAAACTTTAATCCATTTAAATTCGTAAAAACCCTAAAATAATAAAACCCCAAAAACCCTAATTTAAAATTAATTAATTAAATCACAAAAACCCTAAAATAATAAAACCCCCAAACCCCTAATTTAAAATCAATTAATTAAATCACAAGAAACCTTAAAATAATTAAAATCTTAAAAACCCTAAAATAATAATACCCAAAAACCCTAATTTAAAATCAATTAATTAAATCACGAAAGCCCTAAAATAATTCAAATCCAAAACAAAACCTAATTTAAAACCAATTAATCAAACCTTAAATCAAAAAATCAAAAATTTAATTAAAATCACAAAACAAATAATAAAAAATCACTTAATTAAACTTGAAACAATAAAACCCTAAATCTTAATTACAATCATAAAAAAAAACCCCCAAAATAATAAAATCTAGAAAGTCCTAATCAAATTAAAACAAGGAAACCCCAAAACCCTAATTACAATCCAAAAACCCTAATTAAAATCACTTAATTAAACCTTAAATCGCAAGATCAAAAATTTAATTAAAATCACAAAACCCAAATAAAAACCTAAAACCAAAACCCTAAATTCCATTAAAACCTAAAAAAAAACTAAAAACAAAAGCCCATCTCCGCAGGCCCATCTAGCCCAGTACATCATTCACAGTTCTCAATCAGAAACTTAGACAACCCAAAAAATAATTCCGGCCTCCATCTCCGACGGTCAGCCCGAGTTTTCTAACGACTTCTCCAACAGGATCCTGCAATCTTCAAAGCAGCTCCCTAATTTTCCCGCCATCTCCGGCATTTCCTCCTCTAACACGCGCTCGATCCAACGGTGTCCAACCCCTAAGGAGGAGAATCGACGACGCCAAGAGGCCTGGCCGGAGTTTAAAAGGTCCACCGCGACAATTCTTGGGCTCTCATTCAAGCGCGCTTCAGCCTCAAAAACCCACATCCAGAGCCTATCCAACGATCCCACATTTTTCCAGGACAACCTCCTCCAACCTCTTGCAGCCCAGAGACTCCCCTGAACCACCGTCGCCAGAGCCATCAGACCAGAGGAGCGCTACCGTCCAGTCACGTCGGGAGGGGCATAGTCGTCTCATGTACTTTTTCCCCCTATCTTGTAATCTCAAATAGCTTTTCGTAGGCCAATAGATTTCCTCCTAGCCTCTAGTTGCCTGTCGCCGGAGATCTCCGCCCCTACGTGTCATCGTCTCCGTCTCCGATGGTGGGTTCACCACCACCAGCGAGAACCTTGGTATCCTGGGATGGGAAGAGGTCCCTAGGGCCTCTCCTCCCTCTTCCTCCTCCTCCTCCCTGAGCTTCCAATGCTCAGGAGGAGTCCAGTTAGCCTCCAATGGCTGGAGACCTCTCACCACTGCCTTGCAACCACCAATCGACATCGTCAAAGCACCAGGTCCCCCAAACTCTCTCGCCGCTTGTGACCATGCCAAGAAGCTTCGCCACCTCACCATGGACGCCCCTACGCAGCCACGCCATTGCCTCAACCTCCAAAGCTCCGCCTCCACCACTGCAACTTCCGTCGCTGGAGCCCGCGATGGGGAGAGCACACTGGCCAACTCTAGCCTCACCCACGGCTCCTCAAAGATTCGTCAAGACACCCCGAAGCCTCTCTAATCACCGCTGTGTCGAGCCATCGCCTCCACGAGCGCCGCAATTGAAGGCCCTCCACCACTGAAGAACACCAACCGGGGGGGATTGACAGCACGTTCCAGTCGTCGAGGGCTCGATCAGCAACATTGGATCTTCCCCCCATCTCCTCCTCCATCTTCTTAGCCCTTTAGATCGCCGATCAGCCACCGGGAGAGCTTAGATGAGCATCCCAGGCAATCATCGACAGTGTCTGTTAGATTTTTAGGTTTTTATTTAAGAGCCCTTTAATTTTTTTTTAAACGTTGCAATTAAGTCCTAGGAATTTATTCTTTGACCCCTGTATATTTTTTAAAAAAATTGAATTTATTTTGTTTCGTTGTAAATATTGCATGTTTTATACTGTTTAATTTTAATTCTATTTTTAATCCTATAAAAAAAAATTTACACTCAAGTCCTTAAGATCATGTTTTCTTTGCAATTAAGTCCTGAACATTTGCATTGAGCCTTAGAACTTTTTAAAATGAATTTTCCCTATGAAATTTGTAGTCTGGGCCCTGAAAAACTTTATAATCACACTGACCATCATAGAAGTTGAATTTTTATCACATTTAAGCCCTAAAATTTTGCATGTAGGCCCTTAGGTTTATAGCATATAGTCATTGAGTGCAGAAAATTTGCATCCAAACCCTTAGACTAATTTCAAATCCATCGTTTAGGGTTTTAATTGTTTTCACACCTATTTTTAATGTGTGCTCAAAATATAAAGTGCTAAGTGGATGAATGGGGTGCATCATGCATGACAGCATAAGTCATAAGCATGATTAACGTAGATTAGAAATGCATGATATGCAAGTGTGCATGCTAGGGTTTATGCCTAGGCGCATAGGCATGGGGTGGAGAAATGTGGAATGGATAGGCAAATGGACAAGCTAGCCGCATGTTCTGTCCCTGGCAAAACCGCGCAAGTCCTCCACGTAATCGGGGAATGCATGCCAGAGATAGAACAAGGCAGCAAACCAATGACCTTTTCCCCACTCCTGAGTGGAATATGGTGGTACAAATGGCTAATTAAATGCATGGAGTGCAAGATTAGGCTATAATGAATGAGTGTGTTCTAGGGGTCGGGTCCTGGGATGTATGATTTGCTTCCCCAACCACCCTTTTTAGGCACCGAAGTCCACTAGTTCCTACAGCTTTGGATTCCAGCCATGAGCCTCGGTGAGCTTCGTGGTGGATTTCTCAAGTGGCTGGGAGCAAGAGGAGATGACGAGGAGTGCATGGGATGTAATGCGTGCAAGGATGCATGAATAGGTTCCCCTCCCGACGTCAACACCGGACTTTGCCAGAGTTCAGAGTTCGACCGACCATGGAGGCGGCAAGGTACATCAGTGAACATCCAGAAGAGCTCGGTGGAGAGTGAGGAAGGTGGAAATGTGGCCGGATGGGCAACCTATGAGCTCACAGGCCATTGGCCTTGCTCAGGCAACAAAACCAATCACCGACGTCGGGAATGGAGGATGCAGATAGGGAGATGCATGACGGAAATGAAAACGATAACAAAGGGGCCAGTTAAATTCCGAGGATGAAGAAAAAAAAACACGCAGAACAGTGGAGGAGTTACCTGAACGTGCGATTGGGTTGTCCCTCTGGCGACGGCTTTTGATGGTGTCTCTCCGGCAACTAGTGCACGACGGTTGTGGAAGCGGGTGGTGGTTGCTTAGGGACAGCTGGTGCTCGAAGTTGGGGTTCCAGAGGGACCAAGGATCCAAGAGAGAGTGGTCGTTGTAGCTGAGGAGGTCATTTGAAGGGGTGATGGTGGCGTGAAGGTAAGTGATTGTGTGTGTGGGTCACCGACGTGCTCAGGCAGCTGGTGGCAGGGCATGGCCAGCGGGCGTGGTTGGCGAGAGCAGGACCACAGGGCGTGGCTGTGGCAGGGCATGGGCAGTTGAAGGAATGTCAGGCACACAAGGCAGCAACGGACGGCGCCAATGCTTGTACAAGGTAAGATGAAAGTGACACGTCGAGCAGCTCGCACAGGACAGTCCTAGTCCTTACACGCATCCATGACGTGCAATTAGACCACGCAATCAGGCTGCACATGCCACTAGCACAGAGCACATGGGCTGGATTTTGGTGTTGGGCTTTGGTGTTTAAGGTTTATGGGTCAGTATTTAGGGTTTTAAGGTTGGTTTTAGGGTAACATGGGTTTAGAAGGGGTATAGTGCCTCGTTGCCGTTGGAGTGCGCTCTTCCAGAGGAATCCGTCGCAAGTGGCTGCAAAAATGGGGTGTCTACAATAGTGTTCCTACTAATCAATTTAATGTCTTCATCAATATAAGAAAATACTTCTCGAATTGCTTCATACTCAACAAATTGAAATGCTAAGTTATGTCTCACAATAGTCATAACTAATAACTCACGGAATTTTTCGGGATCAAACTTAGAGGAGCGAATATACATTGACCCTTCATTTTTTGTCGACAAGATTTGACGAATATTATATGTCCTTTTGACAACTCTTTTGATGTTTGAGCATATTACTAGTGCCATTTTTAGTATCACTAGAACATTTATAACCACATTTCTTGCATCTGGCTTTTTTGATATTATCAGGACCAATAGATAGGTCTTCAAATGTATTCCACACAAAAAAAGAATGCAATCATATGTGTTGAGGTTTACCTCTACCATTAGGGTCATTTTCTTGTTCTCCAACCCCTGGAGACGATCCATCTGAAAGAAGAACTTGTGCCTCCATATAATTCTCAACATTGTTCTTCAAAACACACAAAGATAACAATAACAAAATGTCAATTTTTTAGATCTGAATTGTTGAAAATATTGTATAAAATAGATAAAATTAATAAAACCAAGCAATTATTACAATTCCTTCCAGCTCCTTTCCCTTTCCACGGTCATTTCGCTTTGGTGGTAACTTTGGAGGCATCTTTGAGCTATTAAAATACAAGAACATCACTTAGTTTCAATCTCAAATATCAATATAGTTACAGCTAATAGAATAACAATGTCAATCCATTTTGAGTTTACCTCCTCATGTAGAATCATAGATGTTGTAGAACTGTGATGTGTGGTCGTGACTCACTATGGATTGTCTAAGCAGGGCACGATGGCACAATTGGGGAATGATGGAAGGCACGGCGACATAGAAGGCCATGACAGCACATGAAGGCACGACGGCAAGGAAGGGAGGGGTGGAGGGCACTGCGGCACAAGAGGGGAGGCCGAGAGGGGCGAAGGGCACGGTGGCAGGGAAGACTGTCTCCCGAGCAATCGTCGCACAGGAGCAAGGAGGGGAGGGGCAGAGGTTGATGAGCATGGGCTCACGGTGGCATTGGCTGATGGGAGAGATGGAGTTGCATAGGAGTAAGGAAGGGAGCGGCGGAGGCCGAAGGGCACGTGCTCACAATGGCATAGAAGCAAGGAGGGGAGGGGCGGAGGCAAGACTGTTGGAGGGTACGGGCTCACACCTCACAGTCTGTAGTGCATGGCACAACGGCACAGGAGGGGAGGGGCGGAGGGCACGATGGCACTGAAGACTATCTCCCGAGCAATTGTCGCACAGGGGCAAGGCTGGGAGGGGTGGAGGCCAGAGGACACAAGTTCACAGTGCCACTGTGTCACATCCCACATTTTCCACAATAATTTAAAACAAATTAAATTACGGAAAAATTAAAACCAATAGTAAATATCTAACTACCAAGAACCTATGTGTGCGGCTAGGAGACACCAGACTATATGCGCTACGTTAGACCTATGCATGCCTGCACTTGCAAACCAAAAACACAAGGAAAAACGTATGAGTGACAGAAGTCACTCAGTACGCACTCTAAGGAAAGCTACGGAAAACAAAACTATAATTAATTTTCCTTTTAAATTCATTTTGCAAACTATTTTCTCAAAACCTCACAAAACAGGCCCACACTGGCCAAAACCACATCCAAGGCTCTACTAGCCCAAAGCCACAAGCAAAGGCCCTCAATGGCCAAAACCACACACAGTGAGCCTGGAAACTTGGCGCTAGGCAACCTAACTCTGGCCAAAAGCAGTCCCCCGAGGAGCAACCCCGACGTTCTGCGCTGTCATGGTGAAGCCACCCTGTGTAGCAGCGATCACCGTCCTGTGATTCCCCCTACCTGGAAAACCCTCACAAAGCCAACCCCTCCCTAGGAAGGCTGTCCTGTCTCTCAAGACACTACCAGCTATGGGGCAAGTGTCCCACCGACACTGGCCACCATAGGGTACGCCTCCTCAGGGCGTCCTCCACACACGGTGCTCAGGAGGGAGTGTCATACCTCCACACCCGACGACAGCCGAGCCTCAGTGCTCACAACGACAGTAGGAGTATCATACCACCCCGTCATGCCACAAGACCTCAACCGGTGGACCACAATATTAGCCTTGAGACGACAATCAAGGAGTCTCATACCTCCAGGACCCGACGCCCCTCAGCCTCAGGTATCTCAACCCCCGACCTCAACCAGGGAATCACACCCGATCACCTGAGAATGTCGTCACATTCCCTGATCCTGACGACATGGTCCCACATTGTCTCGGCCTACACATAGAAAACCAGGAAACCATTTTCCAAAACAGGCCAACTATTTCCTTGAAATCCATTTCCAAAACCATTTTCATATCTTTGAAATTTTCTTCCAAAACCTTGGCAAAACGACGCATCAGGGGTCCCAGGGATTACCACTGACGGCCCATAGTCCTTCTCAATGGGACAAAACACAACAATCAAGAAAGCCCTCGAGAAACGCATTTTATAAACATATTTGGGCCCTGATTCAGCACGTCGGAAATCAGGTTCGGTTTGTAGAAATCCACTGATTTGGCATGCCGTTTTGGCTCTGGTATGCCGAAATCACTCGATCGGTCAACCAGGGTGATTCGACAAGTCGAATCGACCAGAGGACCAAACTGACAAAAAAATGATATACCGAAGAAAATCGGTATACCGAAGAAAATCGGTATACCGATATTCACTGATTCGGTATGCCGAATTTTGTGATCCCAGAAAACGGCCCAAAACCCTACAGTCCAAAATCGTCCCAACTGGGACCTCCGATTGGACCCCCTAAACAAGCACCAAAAATATTGTATAAAACATAAGATGTAGATGCTTGAGTCTACTCCAAATTCCAACAAACAAAACAAAAATCCATTCACCATGCATCAAGATAAAAAATCACAAAGGCAGAAGGGTCAAAACGACCCAAAACACAACCATCGACATAAATGCCCATAAATCCACCATAAATACACAATAAATTCTAGGGAAGTAAATTTACTTAGATTTCATGCAACCCTATCATTTTCTACCATTTTCACGCTCTCTATTACATGAGGTGGAGATGCATACCTGAAAATGCACTCCGGTGATCTCCGGTCGACTCCGGCAAACTCCGGTGCAACCCCGGCCACGGGAGCACTCCATGCAAGCTCCACACACCAACCTGAGCCGCCACAGCCCTCCGTTGCACTCCCTCTCTCTCTCTCTCTTTCTCTATGTCGACGCACGAGAAGAAGAAACAGGGGATGCAGGTGGAAGGAGAAGAAGAGGGGGAAAGAGGAAGGAGGAGTGGGGAGGAAGGAAAGGAAGGGAAAGGAAGGTGGGGAAGAAGGGGAAGGCGCCCGAGGAGGAGGGGAAAGAAGAAGAAAGAAGGAGAAGACAATGATGAACGGCGGAGGGGTGCGGTGCGGCTTATAAAGCCTGCACACGCAGTAGCTGGGAGCGTGCTCACCTGCACGTCTCAGCCACCGGGACACCGCACTAGCACACCAGCCACTCCCCCCAACCACCAGCCACAACAATTGGCCCACGAACGTAGGCCCCACGCGGACCTCACACCTGGGCCCCGCACGAACCCACACCCGAGCCCCACGCGCACATTGCCACAATGCACAGTGCCAACCACGCACAGGGACATGCAAATAGAAGCCGACCCATGAGGCCCAAGCCTAAAGCACAAAACCATACAATGAGCTTCGGAACAGTAACACCCGTCCAGGATTAAAATTCATAAAATGTAAATAATTACAAAAATGAATTTTACAGGTGTTACACACTGCCTGACGGGAGAGACAAAGTTGCACAGGAGGTTAGGAGCAAAGAGGGGAGGGGTAGAGGCTGGAGGGCACGTCCTCACGATGGCACAAAAGCAAGGAGGGGAGGGGCGAAGGTCGGACTATCGAAGAGCACGGTCGCACGGACTTAGTCTTGGACTGTCAGAGGGCATCTTCTCACGATGGCACAGATGCAAGGAGGGGACTGTCGGAGGGTTGGATTGTCAGAGGGCACAAAATGTCGGACGGCATGGATTGTCCGCAGTGCACAAGAGAGACAGCGGCACAAGAGTTGGAGTCTTGGTGAAAATGAGAATATGAGAAGTGAGAAAGAAAGAAACCCTGGTGTATTATTATTTACTATTTACTTGTACTTAAAGAGATTATGCACTTATAGGTATATAGTTAATTAATTATATTATATAATTGTTATAACATAAGTGTAAGTACATAACGTACAAGTTATAATAGTGTATTACAGTGTTAGTATTAGTTATTATAGTGTAACAGTAACAGACTTACAGTATTAGTATAATAGTATAATCAAGTTAAATCTATTAAATAATGATAAATAAATATTAATATAATAACGTGTATTTAACGTGTACTAAATAGATAGTCGTGTACTATGTATACAATTAGATAACATATACTTATCGGGTTTTCTATCTTAGACACAAATATGACCCATTTAATAATCGTGTCTATTGGGTAGACACGATAAATACACGAGACACGATAAAGGTAAACCCAAATACAGTTATATCGTGTCGTGTTCATGTCGTATCAGAAATTGATAGGTAAAATAGAATAACTATTTTACTATATAGTTAAAGCTATTTTACTAGTCTATTTCAAAGGAACTCTCTTCATCTGATTTTCTATTCTTCGTCTGCTACTTTTTTGTGATTTCTTCATTTGTTACTTCATGTGAATAAGGGTCTTTTTGTAACTTTTATTGTTTCATTTATTGTAAGGTTTAACTATTCAGAAGTTTGTTTTATTTCATTTATTACAAATAATCAAATTTGTATTTTTATTTGAAATGTTCGATGTTAGTTGCATTTAATACAAACTATTTCATGTTTGCTTAGTTTTTTCTGGCTTATAAGGTTTGTTGGAGGTTAGTGTATTCTATAAGAAATGCATTATTGTTTTCTTCTTGTGAGTTCCTTCTTGTTTTCTTCTTGTGAGTTCCTTCTTGTTTTCTTGTTATCTCTTTGTTTCCTGGTGTTTCGTTGTAGTTGTCATATTAGCTTCTTGTTTTCTTACTATCTCTTTATTTCCTAATATTTCGTTGTAATTATCATGTTATTATGTTGTCACTGGCTTTCATTGTGTTTCCTTGTTCCCCGTTGTCATTATTATGCTATTCTGGTATTATTGGGTTTCTTTGTTATGTTCTATTCTCTAGTGTCATTTGTTTGTTAATGTCATGTTATTCTAGTGTCATTGGATTTCTTTGTGTTGTTATTCTTTGAAAAAACATGACTGACAGAGTGGAAAATATCATCAACATTGGAGAATGATCTTCGTGACATCTAGGATTAGAATCAATATGGTGATGAGCAGGATGCAAATAGTAATAGAAAAAGCAAGAAGGTGAAGGTTAATGTCGATCATGTCATTGATATGGAAATTTCTATTAATGAAGTTGAGGTCAATGAAGTACGTTTTGTTGATCTGGAGAGTCTTTCTTAAGATACAACCCCAATGACTCCTGCAGTTATGACACAGTTTAAAGTATTTTGTGACAGTTTGAAGTACTACATAGCTTATGCAGATAGTATAGGGTTTGGTGTGAAGGTACGACGTTCCTGTAAGATAAACATTTAAGTGATAATCCATACAAGACAGTTACCTTCACTTACTGTAAAGAAGGAAAAGGTCCATTGAAGCCTCATGATTTACTTTATGGAATGAAACTTTCGATAAAGACATAATGTCAAACTTGAATAATGGTTCATTTACACAATAATCGTAGATACAAGGTAACATACATGAACCATGATCATAACCATAAAACGTTGCATAAGTCACTGATGTGGTTACTACGTTTGAAAAGGAAGATTATGTATTTACATAAGAGAGTAATTGTGAACAATGACATTGAAAGAATACCTATATCCAAGATAATGGCTTCGTTTGTTGTAGAAGTCAGTGGACATGAACATGTGTCGTTTAATAAATAAGATTGTAGAAATGCCTTGAAAATAATGAAAATCCTTCAACTTGGTGAGGAAGAATGCTAAAGCAATTCATGCTTACTTTTTCGACATGCAAGAGAAGAACTAAAACTTCTTTTACATGATGGATTTGGACGAAACAGGTGGATTAAAGAATGTCTTCAAGGCAGACGCAAGATCAAGACTTACATACAAGTATTTTGGCGATGTAGTGTTGTTTGACACGATATATTTAGTGAAGAAGTGAGATATGCCATTTGCCCCATTCGTTGGCGTTAACCACCATAGATATTCGGTGTTGTGTGGATGTGCACTTTTGTCGAAGGAGAAAATTGAAACTACATGTAGTTGTTCAAGATGTGGTTGAGATGCATATATGGTATTCAATCCTAAGTCATAATTACAAATTAGTCAGGAGCCATTATGTGAGTAGTGAAGCATGTCTTCCTTTAAATGAAGTATTGATTGTATTTTTGGCATATAATGAACAAAATTTATGCCAAGTTTGGAAAATTAGACTCCAATAAGAGACAAACAGTAAAGAAGGCTATGTAGAATGCAATCTATGATTTCTTAAGTGTGGACAATTTTAAGAATGCTTGGGAACAAATGTTGATAAAATATGAATCAAGAAATTTTAATTAACTAGTGAAGTTGTATTAATTGGGTCAAATTTTGGTGCCTACGTTTATCAAGGTCATTTTTGATGGTGTGAACATTATTTTTTGCTTCTTTTAACTTTCCTTCTTATGTTGTGTGAGGTGGCCAAGGGGAGTGTGTGATGGACACCTAGGATTGCACACTCCTTTCCCTTTTTTTTACCTTTTCTTCTATCTCATCTCCTCATCATTAATCTCAACAATTGATCTTCAAATTGAATCTCAATCCTTGATTTCATGAAGTCTTTGATTGATCCTCTAGAAGTCACAAAAATTTCATCAAATTGATAATTTTACTTTGACTGAATGCTTTCAATTAATTCTTGAAAGGATTAGTCCGAAAGCACAAATATTTGTGCAAATAGATCTGATAATTAAGTTTACGAATTACATAATTATGCACTCATCAACTTATCCAATTATCATGTCGGACAATGTGTCTTTGTGTTAGTGGTTGGATTCTTCAACTTGAATTTTGGGGCCTTGCCTCTCTTTAAAAGCCCTCTGGACCTTCTTTATCTCTTCCAACAAAGTGGCTTTATCATACTTGAAAGCCTTCACCTCGACTTTAGGATGAGTTGTCATGTCATCCTTCTTCTTAAGTTGGGTGTCGAATATAACTTGTTGTTCCTCGTTTTGCTTTGCTGCCTTGGCCCACTGAGTGAGAGGGTCGACATGATCTAACACTTTCATTATTGTTTCCATGTTGTTCCTAGTGTTGCTCTCAGAACGTTCGCCATTATCTTCTAATAGTCCTGGTGCCCCATGAAAAGACTAATCATTGTCTTCAAATAGATTCATTGCATCAAGTAACCTGTATCGTTACTTCTCTTCACTAGTAGGTGTGATCTCAAGGAATCTTACCTAGATACACGGAAAGAAATCATATTACATAAGAACTTTGGGCATAAGTAAATTGCTTAAGTGATTTACTCATTTTACTCATAGTTGTCTTAGATAAGTCGAATAATCTCTACTTTCATTGGGAGAAGAGTTTCGACAAATCTCGCTCATGACCCTAATGATTGATGTGGGGTAGAGGTTTAGATGTATTGACTGTTTTGATAGTAAAGTGCTCAAAGAACCAAGGCTATGACATAACACAAGAGAAATAAATATGATTAATATGATATATCATGCCCCAATGATACCACAATGACATCACTATGACATCAAATAAGAGAAGAAGTCTAACAATGCATAGACACCACTATGACAACCCAATGATACTACAATGACACCACTGTGTAACAACACCATGACACCACTATATAATAGTGCAATGACAGTTCAATGATATCAAATAATAGAAGTAATATTTACCAAAAGATTTGTTGTACAATCATTAATATAACTGAATCGATTACTTTTGTTGAGTTGTAGCTTACATTTGACTTCAGATAATTAAGAGTGGAGTCGTCCATATAATAGAAGGCTTCAACAAAGATATGGATCGGATCATTGGGAAAGAGGTATAATATAAAAAGAAACAAAATAAAAAAAAATTGACAATGTCCTCATTGTCCTCTGTGTATATTGTTCCTGTTGTGCCGAGTGGAGAAGAAGAAATGAAATACAATCCCCAAATCCAAGCATCCAATCCTCCACAAATGAACCTCACATGAAACCCTAGATTTGGAGAGAAGAGGGAGGTGTTCTCTCTATTCAATGGG